>JBCAUI010241746.1:0-16317 GCA_038406195.1 Haplosyllis anthogorgicola
GAGACTGCATGTATTTTTGTACCAGAGTTAATAAAATATATCCGAAGTCTAGAAACTCTTGTTCTAGTCTTTTTACAACAAGATTCACTACACGAACCTTTGGTGCAATTGGATATTTTTCCTTTCCAAGTAGAACCTTCACAGACCAGAGAGAACGTTTGCCCCGTGTTATTACACGTAACGTGAGCTGTGTCGTCATCCATTCGCACCCAGGCTCCAGCTGGAACATTCAACTCTGCACAACCCAACGCTGAAAGAAAACATTTATCAAAATGAGATTTTCTCACCCGTGTCACAAAAACATTGTGTCATTGAACCAGGAACAAAGGCTTGACTTCCGCAGTAAAGAGTTTTATTACAGGTATCGGTATTTTTTATGTAAACATGTAAGATAACAAAAATAAATTTATTTTCCATTACTTTTTAAAACTTGATGGGCAATTTGAGTTTTATCAACAAACAATTTCAGTATTTCATAACAATGTATGTATTAAAAGTAAAATTATCCAAATAAGTGTGGAATCGAGCAAGAGTGAATTAATCCCGTCCAAAAGATCACTTTGGCCACATACCACATACATAGGGGTAGATTTGACACTATAAATTATATTTAACATGAACAAATCACAGTTGTTTACAATTCCACAATTTTGTGGTACTTGTGGTACTAAATTGAATTCACGAAGCAATGGGAGTTTAAAAAATAGTTTGGGCTTAGAGTATTTCGTAATCGCATTGTATTCTGAATGAGACGAAAAACCTACCTTCATATTTCATTAGAAAAGTATCCAATGTATCCAAAATATTAGGATTTACAAATTCTATGGTCACTTCATTAGATTCAGTTGTGTAAACTATATTTATCCTTTCTTCTCCATTACAAGAAGTCAAACTACGCTTGTGGCCGCCTTCCTCTTTGAGTATGGCAAATTCAAAGCAAACATCTTGCCTCCTTTCATTTGATAAATCCTTCAAGTTTGGCAAAGCTTCATTACTCCTTGCTAAATTAAATACAGAAAGCCTGATTCTTTGGCCTGTTTTAGCTTTTATTTTCCATGGACACCTCACAGATCCAAATCCGTAATCCTGCGTGATTGTGCTTGATATGTATCCCACGCTGTTGTTCAATATGGCGACTCTCTGTGTGTCGCATGATCTTCTGTCGGTCATTGCAACTGAATTCGAAAATAGATATGGATAAATAAACTCAACGTATGCATTTTCTCAATATTATTGTACGATATTATTGTATTGTCAATATCTTTGCTTACTGCAAATGTGCCAAGTAATTTTTATTTATTAATCTTATTTAATTTTGTTATTTCACTTTATTTATTTTACTTATTTTATTTTATTTTTATTTTTATTTTTATTTTTTTGTTTATTTATTTTATTTTATTTATTTTATTTTTGCACAGCTTGCGCGCTTGTGCATTGATTGATTGATATTCGACATCCGGTATTCGTACCTTTTGTGCAAGTATACCCAACTTCTAGGTATGGCGTGGTGTCTCCAGGGCACGGCTGTGTGGCGTACAGTGCGGGTGTGGGTACCGTGAAATGACATTCCCTTTTCCCCGTACAGGTCCGATCCATGAACGGCAAGACATCTATGCCACACCCGAGGTATCCAAGGTTCCGTCTCACACATCTACCCAGCTTCATCCTACCATATTTTGCAGTGTCCATCACTATCACTTCATCTGACCTGCAGCTTACATTGAATACCTCCATATTGCAGTATTCTTTTGTTTCTGAAGGAAAAGAGAAATACATTCGGTGAGTTTCTACTTCCAGTTGCTTAATGTGTATGTCAAAGCTTTTATGAATAATCGGTGATTGACCATTACTGTACTTTTATAAATTTATAAAAATTTGAGAAAAAAAATCATTCAGGTTGTGCTTTTGATGCGCCTAAAACACAGCGTGTTTTGTTATTTTAGAAATCGGGGGTTTTTTTCTTTTCTTTTTTTTATAATCATAAAGATGGATTTATGTAATACTGATGATGAGAAAGACGCGTAACATGTCAGATTTTTTTGTTTTAATTTTTGTAACACAAATATACAAATTATGGACTAAATTTAGATCATTTGCCTATTTCCAGAAAAAAGGTTGTTGGAATGTTGACCAAATTAACAATAATTTGCAAAACAATATAACAGTAAACAAAAATCGTTTCATTTTGGAAACGAAGAGAACAAAGGAGAGAACGAAAGAATTTCACGCTGTGCTTTTGATGCGCTATTGTTAAACTTCTATACGAATTCCGTGTACTGTTTTCAAGTCAATCAATCACAAGAAAGTCCGACTAGAGCTATAACACTGTACTTTTTCGGAGTTCCATTGTACACCCTTATATACGCAATATTCTTGTAAGGGAACATAATTAACTGTTTTATTGTTTCCAAAGCCGAGCTGGTTTATTCATTCAGCAATGTATTCAATTGACGTTGATCAATATAATTTCACGTTGAGATTTATGCTTTGTAAGAGTTATTTAATATATCCAGCATCAAAACATCAACCAACCGCTTTTTACATCTCTTATTTGACGCATTGATTAATTATTAAGTCCACTTTTTACAAGAAGTTTGCATCAAATATATCAGTGTCTTTTTATTGTGAAAAGTAAATCGTGTTTTTCCCTATTGCACTGAGTATTTCCAAGACAGGCAAAGCAAAGATTTACACTCTCATGGAGTTCTTGCATGATATTACTAATTCATTTAGAAGAACCAATTTAGGAGTCAATCTGGAGATTTATTTCAGTATAAACATCCTGTTTTTTCTGCAGGTTTCTACAGACATTTGTGATATTGGTTTTCGTGAGTGTTTTTCTTTCGTTGAGCTGTGGCTCAGATCATTGCGTGACAAAATTCCGCTTTCTCTGATTTATCCTTTCAAACTTTCCGAAAAGACTTAAAATGAATCGTACAGGTGCACACAAAGAGGATAAACCTCGTAAATCCGCGCTTAGAATCTTGAAATCCAGGAGTGAAGAAAGGAAGGAAACTGCAGATAATCCACATCACATAAATGTTGAGTTTTAAATAAACTAACAATAAACGTGCCTAGCAAAATATCTCACTTTCAACTTGTGTACTCAACATTTGAGAGCTCTATTAGATGTTTGTGTTTAATGTTCTTTCTGCTCATTACCTAACTTCTGGAACAATGTCTGGTTTACCAGTTACATCAAAGGCGACATCAGTAACATCAATAGAATTTGACGCTGCGTTTTATTTCTCTCGACGGAACAGTGTGGATTTCCTTTGTTGCAACTTAATAGGATATTCCTTTGTCTCCTAACCATAAGATTTTAAATACGGGTAAAAGAGGGAAGATGAAATGGTTCAATTGTTTATCCCTGGAAATGAATCGAAATAAATAATTCACCTGAAGTAATAAATACCGACTGTAAACAGATATCTCATGCTTAATAAAGAAACCTGGATCTGTTTTTCATAAACACTGTTGAACTTAGAATACAAGTTCTAACACGTGTTAATTACATAAAATACGCAAACTTGTTTAGAAATATCTGTTTGCTAAGCATTAAGTGACACTATAAAATCAGTTTCTTTTTTCAACCAATTACGATTGTGACACGTCACGTTTGTGTTTTCTATCACACGACTATATAATAGCAGCTTAATACCAACGACCTTAGCAATTAACTGTTTGCGTGTAACCGTTAAAATGATTTTTCATGTTTCAATAGCAAATCGTATTAAGTTTATTTCTTTCAGGGGCACATAAAATAAAACAGTAATTTTAGAGAGTAGGGGGTAGCTACCCCCTACTCTCTAATTTTTTCTTGCTTTGGGATTTTTTTTAGTTTTTTTTTTGTTTTTTTTTGTATTTCTTGCAACGAAAAAAACGAAAACAAAAACGGTTTGTAAACGTTTTGTTTTCTCGAGTGTCAGTACGAAAATTTCTGTTCTTTGCGTCACATAGAAAAATGCATGACACAACAGTACACGAACTTAGTATCAGAAGTTTGACAATAGCGCATCAAAAGCACAGCGTGAAATTCTTTCGTTCTCTTCTTTGTTCTCTTCGTTTCCAAAATGATACGATTTCTGTGTACTGCCATGCTCGAATATTACCTTACCCAATCAGATAGCTGCAATGACTGTTCGATTACATTGCGTATGAGGCGTGTCATGTATGAATCACACAATGACTGACAAAACTTTTAAACAATACGGTTTTTTTTCGTAGAACTTTTAAACTCTGACAGCAAATATTTATTTTTGCCATGTCATGAAATTGCTATCAAAAGTTTAGCGCCAAGCAGAAACTGGATTGAATAGCATGAAGTTAATTTTTTGTGGGGTGCTAAACTTTTCATAGTAATTTCATGATCTGATATCACAGTTTGTTCGACTGTGATTTGTTATTTGTTAACCCAACTAAGTGGAATGTGTCGTCATTTAACATTTTCTGTTTCTTCAGATCATGAATGAGCTCAGCATGAAATTTAATTGTTGTGGACGCTAACTTTTGACAGTAATTTCATGATCTGTGATGTGAACAGAAGTAACTATTTGTTCCACATGTGATACCATTAGGCTAGTTAATGTACACTACTTGTATGAATCAAAATGTATGTCAAAATTATGAGTGGAATTAAGTGGTATGATCGTTTGGATAGTCCAAGAATATTGTGACATAACGAAACCTTTCTGAAACTTGAAACAAATAAAAAAAAGTGTTGTTACTGACTGTAAGTCAGCTAGGTAATGCTATTTTTTCTGCATAGCTGGAGTGCCTGATGTGCATCTGTTTAGCTGACTGTGAGCGCGAACCAGGTTTTACCGCAGACAGCACAACTGGCCTCAAATCATTTTATTAGGGATACTGAGGGCTATTCATTTTCCAATCAATGAAACTACTTCTAAAACATCAAACCATTTGATTTCCTTTGAAATTCCTTTTTTCCATTCGTGTTTTTTGCAAAATTGTGATAATAATGTCTTTGACCTTAGACAGAAAGCTTTGTTCTGTCATTAGAAGAAAGCTATGAACTAATGCAATATGATCGTCGATTCCTAATGGAAACATCTTATGTCCACAGATACATGTTTTGGCATCTGCATACATTCCCATCATTGATTTCAACAACCCGCATTCTACCACAACAATCAGAATTTTGCCCAAAATGAACATCCTTGTTTTTGAGAGAGAAATATGGGAATACAAGTTTTGAATGCATTGAATGCTTGCAATTTTTAGATTTTTTGTTTTTGCTACCTTATGTTCTTCATCTGTTCTTTGTTTTTGTCTAATGAATTGTATTTGAAATGAGCAATTCGTTAAAAAAATTAAAAACATGGAATTAATTCTGCAAAAAAGTTGTTCCAATAGCCTTTTCTTTATGGGTGATATTTCTCTATGCGCCTGTCTTCTCACTTGCCGTGCCTTGAGAAAATATTATCAATCAATATTTCGCGCGGACTCAAAGTCTTTTGTTGTAACAGATCAACGCCCAGTATAATATATCTTATTTTAAAGGCGTTTCGTTATCCAAGTAGATTAGTAATTAACACCCGAGACATATTTGCTCTTTCATCACAGATGATTGTAGTAATGCGATTCCAGTAATCTAAATGAGAATAACTACCTACACAAATGATATCGTTTCTGTATCTACAACTAAAAGACGACAAGGAGCACCTTGAAACGTTTTACGCATCCGTTTTAAAATGTACACTCTTTAAAGTAAATAACATGATTTAATTAATTGAATTTCCTTAATTGTTTACAATTGATAAAGGGTAAATCACTTTACATTTATTTCATCGCAATTAAAGTTCAGACTCAGGCGTTTGTCAAGACTTATTAGCATTACTGTTCACATCTTATTTAATACGTGGCTTTATCATCTCTGTACATTGTGCAGTTTGGTGAAAAACTGACAATAAAATATCATGCTGCAGTTGTGTTTGTAATTGTAATGCTAAATAATCACTTAGTTGTCTGCCACAAAAGCAGTATGTTTGGTGAATATAAATGCTGCTACCTGCAACAGACATCAATTGCGGAAACGAACAATGTTTCAACACCTTTAGGTGCCAAAGTTACTAATTTGGGGTGACCTTCAATGAAAATTGTTTCCATTACATGCAAATGGAGCATGCAGATTGCTTTGTACAGAGACCCACAACTCTAATTAGCAACACAATGAAAGTCAGACACTGCCATTAAATCACATAAAGGTCACTGATAGACTTCATTTGGCTGCAAAGATGCGAGACAGCAGATGCTAAAGTCGTTTACCACAAACATGTAAATAAAAAGTGGACTTGTGTAACTTCAAAGAAAAACTGTAAGACTAATTTACATGAATGTATATTTCCATTCGTATCACTTTTGATTTCAATTTGAGGAATTTTCGTTAGTTTCTCAAATCAAAGCTCTCCAACAAAATGTCCACTTTATTCATTATATTGTTATTTGGTTTACAAAACAAAGAAATACTTTCCCACATTGACCAGGGAAAATATAACATCCATGTGGCTTAACTTTATCATTTAAAGATCTGGGGTACAATTTAAATGAACCATTTTTCATCCGTTTAAACTGACTTTCTCTATCGGTGAGACATGTAAATGAAGAAATACAGAAGCAAGTTTATGCACTAGTGAAATGTGAAAGGCGTAACACATTAACATATTTATTTCATCTTAAAAAGCTGTTCAATACTTTCTATCTGTCTCCAATCTTCAGACTTTATTCAATATCCGTAATTTACACTTTTGTAACCAGACTGAGGTAAAAAACCACAAACATAGACACAGGAAATTACCGAGCAGATGAAACGACAAAACAAAGAACGAAGATATTGATACATATCTGATACGCAAATATCGAGCTAATAGACAGATGTACTTAAGCATATCTTTCTCTTTGAGTTAGAATTCTCATTGTGATGACACGCTTAAACATTTTGGCATTTCTCGAATCTTACTATTGCTCTGCAGGGGTAAGGTAAGCTGCCTGCTGACCCGCTACTTGCAGGCAGTGATCCTACTGATTGCAGCTGTACTTCCTGACAGCTATGCTGCGAGGTAAAGATCTTGACACTTAGTCAAACAAAATTCTGATTTTCTGATAGTTTGTATGGAGATTTCGTTTTGGTAACTCGCGGAATTAAGTGTAAAGGAAAAGACTTAAAGCAGCAAAATTACCTTGTATTGATCATGTTAATGCTCTCGGTCCATTTGTTCTAAGCTGTTTGGCTCAGTTGGCAGGATCGTCATTTTTTTTGGCTTTGTTTGCCCAGCAGTAGGGCCGTTAGTGTATCTAAACATTGAAATGCTTTCATGTTATGAAAATCAATGAAAGATACATCTCACACTTGCCATTTACACAATAAAAAGACTAATATTTCCTAATGTCAGAGATCATAATTCTGTGTAAATTATTATGACATGTGTAAGCAACATTAACTTTATAAATCATTCCTAAAGGTGCGACTATTGACAAAGCATGTGTTATGTCAGTTCAGATTTTCCGGTTTGAATGCTTTCGCACAGAAACCATATTTATCATATTGAAAGAAGATGGGAAATTGACGATTTAAGGTACAGCTTTGTACTAAGTGCGTTTTATAATGGCACCATTATAGTCGCCTTCTTTCATGTATAAATATTGAATGGAAACACAGAAAATGTAAGAGCAACAGTGCAGAAAGATAGCACATGAGGTCTTAATTTGATGTACTGTTAAAAGTGCAAGTTTTGTGTCAGGGTAAGTTTCCCAACTGCTCGTGATTTGATTCTTACTTTGTCTATTAAAACATCGGTGACCAAGAGAGATTGACCCGAGATTTAAAAAAAAGGAATGTGTATTTCTTGTCTTTGCACTTGATATTAGACTGTGTTTACTGTCTTTAAATGCAATCAGAGTAGAAATTGCATTGACGGATACAAGGGTGCGCAAAATAACGCACGCCCACTTCAATGGTCCCAATTTCCATAATTTTCTCAGTGGTGATATTTTGTAGGTAAATTTCAGATTGCGCCCCAACCATCGAGAGATGCCTGATCCATGACTGACATTAAAAAATGACCACTAGAAATATGTATTCCGATCAGAATCGGTGTAAAAACGACAACCTATTGCTACATGTATGCAGTTACTGGAAATGACTGAACTATTTTATTTATCAACCCGCATAGTGTTGCCCAAGTCTTCATGGTAAGTTTCACAAAGTAGTCTATCGTTCATATGCAAATTAAATGATTCCGATAAAAATTATTTCCATGACAGCACCACAGGGATATATCAATCTGATATATTTCTTTATTGTTGAATTATGCGTCACTGTAATCTAGATATGACAAAACATTTTGCGTCTGTAATAAAATACCATTAAAACCTTGACAGAAATGGCGAAAAATAGTTATTGACAGTTTAATTATTTTGTACAGAAATGATGAATGGATATTTAATACTTACCTTTTCCATATGGTAGAACTATTGCATCCTCTATTAGATATATGAAGGTCACAAGAACGATGGTCCAAGTAGAATGCGACATGATTCTGTTCTTTACTTTTTACTTCGCTTTTTCAGTCCGTTTTTGTTGGATATGCTTTGCCTCCTTATTTGGCAGTATGTTTATCACTAAAGCATTTAATCATATCTACAAATATAAATACATAAAAAATGTTAATTTAATGACAATGTTATAATTAAGTAGCGATGAATTTTAAATAGAGATTAATAATCAGAGGTCGTGTTCATTATTTGCAGACTTTGAAGATTGAGCCCCGAACTTGATGAAAACGCCCCCTACCGGGTACCTTAAAACCATTTGTTTACCATTTTAATATGAGTGAGTACTAATTCGCATCTAAAATCACGAACATTCGACATAATGTTCAGTATGTAGATTTAAAGATAAAAATTCATATTTTCAATATTTTGAATTGTAAAAGGCACACATCAAATGTATACCAAACTCGGTATGTGTCTCTTTACACGTAGTTCTTCATTTTGGGAACAATAGAAATTGTCAGCTTCATGGGTTCTTAACGTTAGGTAAATAAAAGCAATAGAGTTGTGCATAGAAGAACGCGAGAAATCTACCTGTTCCTCAACCTTAGTGACAAACATAAAATGGTCTTTGAACTGCCACAGATAATTGGAACTTGTGAAGTATCCAACTGCTTTTCTCGCATCTGCAGAGGTTCCCACTTTCATCATTACTTGAGATGTTGTTCCCTTTGTTGCATTTGGCCTTTTCAACATTTTGTATTATGTTTCACAAAGCAAAGCAATTAGTATCTTCGTAAAGGTGGATCAAAGCCTTCAGTCTAGAGTATTACGAACGAAGGGTCATTTTAATACCACTAGTAGCATGCTGTTTCCCAGTGTACATTTCTCATGACAAACTAAATCAAAGAAATAACCGAGAACAACTTAACCTCATCTTTGTACTGCAATGCTTTGCAGTGGTTCGAAGGCTGAAATTGTCTTCATTTCTGTTGGTTACTTTATATTTGGGAGCCGTTTTGGAAAGCCTTTTTGAGAAATGAATAGGATTTCATGCGATTCCATGAGTCGTGAATATCACTCTCAGTGTTATTTTTCTGTATGAATGGTCCAGGTAAAATAGATACGCCAATACATAAAAAACAGCGTTAATTTAGCATTAAATTTTTGACTCGTAAACGAGGTCAACCTCATGCTATTATTTCCTTCACGACACATGGCCCCTTAAAGATCTATTGTTTTCAGGACGCCATTATTTCCTGAGATACATGAAGTGTATATAAATTTCTTGCAATGATTAGAACAATGGTGTGACACTTATTTCCTGTTATACAAAGCTCACAGCATCTAACTGAAAGACTGTTGCATTGTTTAACCGGAGCTGTCTACATTGTAACACCTATCCCAATATGGATCAGTAAATCCTGTACTTCATGAAATATGTTTTCCTCCTTTTGAAAAATATTCTATGGAGACTGGGGGCGAAGCTGTTCTCCTGCTTCTTTTATGATTGATGGGATAATGTGGGGGCAGGAGACTCCGTAATTCCAATCGGGAAATTAAATTTGTGCTACAAGAAAAGGCCAGCTGGGTTACAAATAGAACATGACCTATGGGTGTCTGGCATCTTAGGGCAGAGTAAATTATAAGTGATATCCTGGCTCCAGCACCAAATAGGGATATTTTGATGATCACCAGATGAGGCAAGGTGCATGGCCATTGGCTATTACACTTTGTGCAGCGTAATTACGGTTGACAGAGGTGCCGCTCTGGTGTGGATATCCATGATCTGGTCATGTAATAAGGAATAAATAAAAAATTGTGACACAGGACACTTTCGTAACAAAGAATTTTTTTTCATTCAGGAACATTCTAAAACTAATAAAACTGTTAAAGCAAACTTTAATCAGTAATGATTATTTTGATTATTTTAATCGCATTTGAAAAGCTCGGCGTTCCAAACCAGTACACGGAATTTGTATCAGTTTCAAAACGTCTGGAACAAAAGAGAGGACATAAAAATTTCACACTGTGCTTTTGATGCGCTATTGTTCCCAAACTGATACGAATTCCGTGTACTGTAGCCTGATGCTTAACAGAAAATGCTAAACTTTGCCAAAGTCTTTGGTGGAATACACGTAAAATTTAGAAACTTTACTTTCGGATTCATCAAACTTACTGAGGCTATTAGGTATAAATATTGATAAAGTGTATGTTATGTCAGTTCACATTTTCCACTTTGAATGATTTTGTAAAGAAAAGAATTTCATGCAGACAGAAAGAGCAAGGTTGGACTAGGTTCGTGTAAGTCCTCAATTGATTGAACTGAGAAAGGCATTTGAAAAACATTTTACACTATTTTACATTATTCTTGCTTTGAGCATAATTATGAAAAGATTTCTCGTAAATTGTAATTCATACACTGTGCAAACTCAAAATCAACAGTAATTTCCCCCAAGATGAAACAAGTTTGCTTAGAATTAAAATTAAAAACAAAGAATATCAATCAATTACAAAATGCGGCAATTTATTACTTACGTTTTAGCTCATTCTTAGATTCAACAACTGTAACTTCAATAACATTGCATAAAGTGTGCAAAATCACTTTTCCAACAGTAAAAATGTCAAATTTCTTAGGATATACTGGAAAATTCAATGAAAGGCTATCGCAATCAATTACAGTTCTCGGGTCCTGCCCTACTGCTCTTCACCTACTCATCTGAATCAGCAGGTCATGGCTCGTGGTATCATTACATGAGCAGATGAGATTTTGCAGCTGCCTGTGATGGATGAAGCTGCTTCGCACCAAAGCTGTGCGGCACCTAACCGTTCTTTAATGGACCCATTTCAATCTTTGTATCCTTATGTAAAAAGTTACACTTGTGTAATAAAAGCCATTGAAGGAAGCGCAAGACTTTTTAAATCGAAATGCCTAAATCAAGTCCAGACGTTATGATTCGTAGCACCAGCTTCTTTAAACAGAATCATAGTTTACACCGAATTGACTTTCAAAGAACAATTGGTAGACACAAGAAGGCCCTTATTTTCAACAAAATGAGTTCTGGGACACTTTTAAGAAAATACTCATCGGTACGAAGTTAAGGTCTCTCACGTGAGTGCCTTGTACTTTAAGACATCTGTCGCTGTCCAGTTTCAACACGAAACAATTGTCTTTCGAGAAGAAATCAACATCCTAGCTTTATTCAGGTCGTCTTGCGTACCATGTGGAAAAACCAAAACACATATGACTCCTGAATTTTTTTTATTTTGCGACAATTGGATTTCGTGTTGTGTTTTTACTCGAACAAAAGCACATATTTTTTCTCAAATGAAGAGCCTTCAGACTATCGAATCGATCCGCCAAATAAATCCCTACTCCTCTCTATTTCCACATAAAAACTACATGGTCAGCCACATATATGCAAATACAAGATACACCATATAATTTTTTGTGCCGTGGAATCAGCTCCTGAAATTCTATCAATTAGGAAACATACAGGACAAAAGAGAAAACAAAAGAATTCCATGCTGTGCATTTGACGTGCTATTGTTTCAAAACTGACAGGAATTTCAGGAGCTGAAACATAAAATAGTAGAAATGGCAAAATTTTTATGGCAGAATATTTATTTACATTTCATTGTATTCATTTCATTTTAAACTAATGGTCTGCTCACTTAAATAAGTATTCAGTTAAAGAGCTATGAAAGGTACCATCTGGTTGGGGAAACAATTTTCAATGTTTAACAGCGTAACAGAATTAGTGATCTAATTTTTAGAATAATCAGGCCTCTATTACTCAAACAATGCCAGTCACTGGAAATTGTTTCTGCAATCATATGATACCATTTATAGTGCTATCATGTACTGAATGCTTATTTACATGATAAGTCCATTGGTTTCAAAATTAAAGGAAAATATAAATATCTGTGTTGGCCATTTAAATTCCATATAATCTTAAGTTTAGTAAAAATGTCAACTAAAATTTTCTTTAATGTAAGCATCTCGATGATTTCAATTTGAATAATTTATGCTTCAAATTATGTTAAAAACGTGTCCCTTTCGTTAAGACTTGCTTTTCGTTGTCCTTTCCTCAATGCAAAAAAATCGTATCAGAACTTTAATGTGGTACCTTATGGGAGCTCTCTTGTACCCTTACGTGCACAATTGATACGCTTTTTGTGTATTGGCTTCAAGAAAACATGTATGGGTAGAGTTTATTTTTAGAGTTTTATAAGGGATTTAGATATCACAACAAAATATTAGCTGCTATCACATTAATTAATGGTTGATGTATTTCTCTTCAAAAGAGCTTTTCTACCAAAATGGATTTTGATTCGCTCTAAAAATTATCACTTTACACTTTTACTTATTAGCAATGTCCATCATCATTTAATGACTCATTAGGGAAATTATCATAAAAAATTAATTCATTCGCTTTTGATGTCATTGAAGTTGGGCGGCACATAAATTAGACCTAAAGTACTAATATTAACAATTAAAAATATGATTAATCCTCATATAACATGTAATACCATCCACTTATTGCAGAACTAGTAAAAAAACTGCTGATACCACCTTCTAGTCAGAAATCTGATACCACCTTCTAGTCAGAAATCAGTTGGGAACAATAGAATTTCTTGTGGTGTTTTTATGGAAATCAGTATTACAGCATGGAATTCTATTATTCACAAAATTAACAGAAATTTCAGGAGCTGTTTGCACATGAAAACGATTGGGCTTTTGTCTCGAGTAAAGCAATTTTTTGCTGCTTTCAACCTGATAATTGTTATTATTAAATTTGTACGTCAAAGGTGTGCATAACTCTGAAGCAACTCCTAAGACGTTAACAAATAAATCAAAGTAAAGCTAATTTATCATGTTGAGTAAATTGTTGTGCAATGTGACCATGAATTTACACATGAAAAATGTACACGTTCCCTTGGCGAGAGTCACTGTTCCAACCTCAAATGCATCATGTTCTCACTATGCAATTCAGTAATTGGTGTGGATTGGTACAGTGACAAATTACTTTGAATTCTCTGCCTCCGGCTTTAATAATATGTGTTCAATCTACAGTAAATAATGGCAAAGGATATAAACCTAAGTATCGACAAAACGTGTGTTGTATCAGTTTATATTTGCCGCTTCAAAAAGCTCTTGCAATAGAAATGAAATAGAAATTACAAGTTTAAAGTAGATGCATTGCGAATTGAATTGATTGCTGAACAATAACATATGTCATATTAGTGTGTCTGGGTAGACTGTATAAATTACTCTACTTCTTAGCCTGAATAACTCCACAATATATTACATATAGTAAATCTCTTATCACAACATATTTGAAGCTGTAGATATTGCACTCCCAACAGTTATTTCTGTTTTCAGAATTGTGAATCTAAAAATACCAACATAGGCAAATCTTTCAATCTGATATATTCAGTTCATCACATTTGAACATGTTCAAAATAATTAGTGTAGGCTAAATCTTTTGTGGAATTGATAATCAATGATTATAATTGTGAAATGTATGATTCGAAGGAAGCAGTGGAAAATACAGCAACAGAAAAGTTTCAGGTCATTGCTGACCCTGTACAGCTGAACCACCGGACAGCTGAACCACCGGACAGCTGAACCACCGGACACCTCCGTTTGAGATCAGTCGGAAGACGTCACCTAAAATTCCTAAAAATATTACTTTCTTAAAAATAATAATGATTTTACAGAAATTCAAAGGACTTTGAATAATGTAAAAAATGTGGGAATCTTTTTTATTTCCAGATTGCATCAATAAAGGACTCAAAGTAATAATTCAATTTAATATGTAAGAGATCACAGCTTTACATGGCACACGCTAACCCTTTAATACACCCATTTGATCTGAATTCAGAAGGATCTGAAAAGGGATGAAAATGGAAAATTAATTAATGGGTATTTGATCTTTCCTAAACGAATCTTAAGTAGCATCAGTAAAGGCTAGGTGTTTCAAACTTTTAAATTTTAAATATCATATCATTCGGAGGATGAAATGTCTGCTTAAGGCTCTTCATTTTTAGAATAATAAATGCTTTTGTCTGAGACACTGCATAGAATTCAACTGACGCAAAATTAAATCTATTTTAGGAGTTGGCTTAAACATGACACAGATTGGATCCATTTTAGAATTTCTAAATTATTTTCCTTGACGTGCAACCTTTTGTTCTCAAACCTTTAAAAATCGATGGATTTTTTTGACTGATATTATCCGCGAGGAAAGAGAAAGTCACATAAAACAGAAAACGTGGTTTTCTTTAATGCAGCAAATTTCAAGCAAATTGTGCAGACAGCTATTGCTTATCAATTTTTAAAAAGTGCTAGACTTCTGTCGCCGTGTTGTCCGTGAAATATCCTGCTGTTTCTACGCCGAGAACATTTTGTGGTTTTAGTTTTCGTGTTTTCCTCAATTTTCAGTGCTGATCATTGCGTGACAAAAACTGATGTCTCCGCGGATTACACTCTAATTCCAAAGAGGGTTTAGTCCGTGTATTTAAACGAGGGAAGCTGCTGAAAAATCAATGTAAATAAAATGTGTCTTTTAGGAACACGTGTCTAAAAACGACTTCATGGTCTTAAATTTAGGACAAAAACAGTTCCTATTTGTCAGTAATTATTCTTCTGCGATTTTAACATTATGGAGGCACATTGTAGAGAAGTATTATAAATATTGTGTTTTTCATTTGATGACAAGGTATAATCCCACAAGCTGTGAATCATCGAGAAAGAGAAAAAATTCAGGCATACACTTTTATGTTAATAATAATCAAAGTTACCAAAAGTCCTCACTTCATACTGAGCTAATACCCATTTGTTTAAAGTGTTGAATTTATCGAAATATAATTCAAGTTCAGCAACGTGAAAACGATTGCATTCTAATCAGATGCGTCTGATTTAAACTGTGCAGACAGCAAACTCATTGAGGGAATATCAGACAGTGAAATGGAAGCTTATTGTTAATTACGTCAGGTTCATGACCTGTCAACTACAATAAAGCAGCGTCGCCTTGCGCTGATAAAAGGCCTTTAATTTACTCTGACCTCCAGAAGAACCGACTATTTTCGAACATCACGCAAGGTGGAGACCTTAAGATCACACATTGTTGACACTGTAAGTTGTAATTACTCGCACCATTCCTGTCAAGTACTATTGTTCATTGGAACTTGTTAACACCAATGATGGATCTACGTTTGTCACTAAACTACTCTTGTGTAATTCTTAGTTTTACATTGTGGTACAATGAAAAAGAATTTGGGCAAGTTATCACACCAAATTTAGAGAAGAAAGGGTGGAACCAATATCACGTTCAAAACATCAACAAGCCATTGGTAGAAATGAACATGTGTGGCTTCATGCACAGGGGTGAGCAGGCAGAAAATCAGCATCCTTCAAAATAAAAACTTAAATGAAACGACATATTCTGCCTACATTTCAGAAGGAAACAAGGATTCAGTAGATGATAAGGATACACAGAATGTTGTGCTATTTGCCATTTTGATAGAGAAAATCAATTTGTGCAAAGGCTCGTCATTTTTGGAGGGTTCAAAAATTCAACTATTGCATTTTCATCTTTCTATGATTGTTCAGCTATTGCCAAAACATGTTCTGTTATCCGTGTGTGCGGTTCATTTTGTCTTGTAGTCGCACACTTGTCGTCCCACCACTTGATGCAATGCTTTTCTCGAGAACATAAGTATACATGGTTCGATCCCCACCTGGGGTCCCAAACTTTTTCAGCACAAATAAGGTATTGTTCATGAATTTATTTTCTACAATAA
>JBCAUI010241857.1:0-16315 GCA_038406195.1 Haplosyllis anthogorgicola
TGCTGCATGGTACTTACTGTGTGTCGGGGGAGGGGCAGGGGGAGAGGAGGGGGGAGAGGGAAGGGTACGCACCGGTACTGTATGTGGGGGCTGGGGCTGGATGATACTTACTGTGTGTAGGGGGAGGGGAGGAGGGGTGCATGGGGGTGGTATGCGCTGGGGCCGAAAGAAAAGCAGAAATATCACGATCTGGCCTTCTAGGTACTGTGTGCGTGTGTGTATATGGGTGGGGGGGTCACTGGGAACTTAAGAAAAACGAAAGTACCATTATCTGGCCCTCCAGGTACTGTGTGTGTTTGGGGCAGGGTGGTATGCACTGAGAATTTAAGGAAAACAGGTACTGTGTGACTGTCAATCTATTGGCTTTCTAGATTTGATTTTAAAAGACAGTTGGCCTTGGTTATTACAGTAAACGAGTCACTAAACGTAAAAATTAGGCATTTTTTGTGGCATTATGTAGTTTGACTTTGAAATAACCTCGAACTTTACTTGACCTACATTCTAATGTTTTACAGGTTAAGGAGGCGCACTTTAAGGCTCACCCTGACTGGAAGTGGTGTTCTAAAGACCGGAAGAAGTCTACATCAGCCTCTGTGGGCGGGCCGAGCGGCACGCCGAAAAAAGATCGTGAGAGGCTGAGTTCTACGGAAGAGCCACCTGGTAAGTGTGTGTGCATGTCTGCGTGTGCGTGTGTGCATGTGTGTGTGTGCGTGCATGCGTGTGTTTGTGCGTGTTTGTGTGTGTGTGTGTGCATGCATGTGTGTGTGTGTGTGTGCATGTGTGCATGCATGTGTGTGTGTGTGTGTGTATGTGCAGGCATGCTCACTTGTTCCTTATGATCATAAACGCATCAGAAGTGTGTGCAGAATCTCCGTAAAGGAGTGAGCCGACGTGAAATAGTCTTGGTACACAGAAAGGCTAGTTACAGATCTTATGGAGGTTCCATGACCTGAAACCAATTTTAAGTGAACTGGCCAAAATGAGAAAAGAAGTACAGTTTACGGTAAGGGTGGCAATAGTTACAAGGCTGATTTGTCAATAATGCTGCCATCTGTTTCGATGCAAAACTCTCTAGTGTATAAAATTAACCATTAAAATTGAATATTTAATTTTGTTTTTAGATATTCCAGGTGAGCCACCAGAGGGGAGTGTGTTGCCTTTGAACCCAGGCAGCACAGTGCCCCCTAGTGGTGATGTTACTGCGCTGGTGCCCCCAGCAGAGGGTGCTGTAGCAGCTGTTACTATAAATAGCGACATGACGTCGGGGTCCTCCGGGTCGGCGGGTGGGATGGAGGCGCCCCCTAGTGGCGACAAGTCCAACAGACACATACTGCAGGTGAGCACAGTTGTTTATTTTTCTGTACCCCAAATTTTTTGTAGCCTCGCTTCGCTCGGCATGTTTCCCCAAATTTCCCTATTTTATCATATCCGTTGACACTTTATTCCAGTTTCTTAGTTCAACCTAAGAAACCTTCCTGTGTAGTAAAAGGGAGGAAAGTATAGCAGAAGGGATGGTGGATGCCATGTACAAATTAAAAAACTAGAAACGTCGTTACGTCGAACGTATCGTCATGTGTCTGCCGAATGACGTCATAACCACGGCAACAGCAACAAGACATTTTCGTTTTGTCTTGGTTTCTATTTTTACAAGTTTTTTAGGCGGACAACCACATACTCTTGTCATTCGACAGACAAAAAAGTATTTTTGTAGTAAAAAACACAGGGAAACAGTGCGAACGCAGGGAAGACACAGGGAAACTGATCATAACCTGAGCGTGGCCACCCTGTAGGTCATGTCTGGTGCGACACCTGCCTTTTCCACCAATAGAGGTGTACACTGTATAAGCGTGTATACAGCATGGCTTTCTGGGCTCCTCTCACATGCATCAGCCGGGATTTGAACCACCAATGCAGTGATGAGCTGTTCAGTGATGCGTGACTAAGTCAACCGGGCTAACCGACTGAGCTATTCCGCCCGCCCTTGTATTTTATTTGTTCAAATATTTGCTTAAGGTAAGATATTAAGGTAATTGTGGAGCAATTTTGACAGTTGCTTCGCTGGCACCAGTGCACAACCATTTGTGGAGTGACTGGTACCCCAGTTTGGGACGACTATTGTCACACAGTTGTTCATTGCTTGAACTTGAAATGTCAGGAATTCAGGGAAATTAGCACTGCAGGAAATTATTGTAACGTCAATAATAATAATAATAATAACAATAACAATGCCTTGTTTGCAGAAAGAGCGTTCGTACAGTGTCTCTGTGTTCCCGGCGAGTGCGCAGGCGCCCAGTGCGAGAGGGAACGACGGAATTCTGTATGAACTGTCTCAGGTACAGTATACTGGCACGCATACACGCACACACGCACACTTATATGCATACACATGTGACCATTGCAGACAGACACACAGGCCGACTATGGGAGAGGGGTGGGGCCAAGTGTCCCCGTCAACGAGAATTCCTGGACCACCTCCCCGACATGACAAGACACACACAGTTGAGATACGAAGACATAATCTCTCCGAACGTTAGGGTGTTTTCTCTGTCAAGAACGTTGCGTCAGTTACGTCACTTGACACGTCTCCAACATTTTGTGACACACACGGTGACGTTCCTTCAAACCTTGATAAACACTTTGCCTAGGTATGGCACCAGCATACACGGCCTTCACCCCCTGCTACCCCTTACCAGCCTAACGGTCAGCCTTGACCTCCCCCGCCGCTAAGGCCCAGGCCTATGAATATGCATTATCCAAGGATGTCAATGAGAATTATCCTGGCGGCTAAAGAGTATCGCTGGAAGAGTGAACAAGTTTGAACAGAGTTCACAGCCATGCACCCTGACCATTCTATCTGGTTCCCAGTCCTTTCTAGCACAGCTGAAAGCATTCAGCTGTGCTGTAGCAATCACCATGTAGTTGTTAACATTTGGTGTGGTAAACTTGACTGGATTCCCAGGTCATTGCAATGTTAACCTGTAATCTAATGAGACTGGTAAGGCAGGCAAGGCATATAGGTTAGAAAGACTCATTCATCTGGGTCAAACATTTGCCTGCAGTACCGGCAGATTTCTGGTTAGAAAATAGAAGCCAAATGGTTGCTTTACTTGGTACACCAGTCTAATTGAGGTCACATTTGCCTGGGTGAACAGCCAATTCCTGGTAAGAGCAAAGAGTCTAGAGGGGGGAAGGTTGACCTGGTGTCCAAGACTAATGCAAAATTACTTCAAATTAAAATCCACAGATATCACTTACGAAAATAATGCATCATGACTAAATATAGTAACATTTGCAATGTTCACTTCATAGACAATAGATATGCATGTATAGATCTATACATGTAGTGACATTTTGGCTACTTGGGGGACCAAGAGAGGTTTATGCTGTAGGAAGATGCTTTTCTGAGGAATTACTTTAATTAAAATTCACAAATATCACTCACGTAAGTAGTGCATCATAACTAAATATTGTAACATGTGGTAGCTGGCCTTTCAGCTGTGCCATAAGCCCCCAGGCTTTCTTGTTTGAGCTCATAGACGTTTTAGGTTACCCATTAAAGAAGTCTATCGGCGCATGCGCGATAGACTAATAAAGATGTCAATAAAGAGTCATCATCACGCTTTGGGTTCTAGTTACATGTACCACGCGTAGCATAACCCCACGACACACTTGACGCAAGCAGAAAAGTTAATTGGTTCAATGAGTAAACCCAAGGTCTTCTGTTTCAGATGTGTGAACAGGAAATGAACAAAGGTGACCAATCAGAGACAAGCATGGCAAGGAGAATAGCCAATCAGAGATCGGTAGATGGTGATGACACCGGAAGTGATGATGACCGGATGGTTATCTGTGAGAACCAAGATGACCCAAGTAAATGTTGTTTTCCTATGTTTCCAGGTTGATCTGCTAAGTTTCAACTCAAATCATTTATAGTGTGTGTGCTATATAGGAGTTTACGCTTTGAGATACACTAAAAGTATATCAGTAACATTTAATATTTTCACACCAGATGACGCTGAGGTGGCACGTGTTGAACATGGTAACCAATCAGAAGAGACTTCCGGTGGGATAGATTTGAACTGCAGAGAGCACGTTTCTGATACGGAGACGGACAGCCAATCAGAGGACGAGGCTCTGATTGAAAACAAGCGGTTTCCACAGCAACGCTTCTCACCCGTGCAGAAACACGTGACCGGATCTGACGTCACTCACAGACCTAAACCAATCAAAATGAAGCCAGAGTCACCAATCAGAGCAGAACTCATACGTCAGGTGATTTCCTGTCAATTTTTAGTGTTTTACTTTATCAGTGGCGGTCCGAAAATGGGGTACCAGCAGCCACATAAATTGGTTACGTGCTGAGTGTGCAGGTGCAACCTGCGACTGTTGGCACAGGACAATAAAAAGATTATCAGTTCGCAGTCCAACTTCACCCTTAATTCCTTGATTTTAAAAACTAAAAGATTATCTCAAGTGTAGTATGCCGATATTTGGGTGGAAAAACTGGGAACAAGCAGGGGCGGATCCAGGATTTGGTCAAGGGGGGGGGCAACTTGTCAAGTGCCGATGTTTGCTGATGGAGTGAAGTGAAGTCACCCAAGTGCAGCAAATAACAGGGTGGGGCCCCAAAAGCCCTTGGGGTTTTCATTAACAGATATGCACTCTACTGTATTTCTGAGGAAGACCTTTTTATGTTTAATTTTTCTTTAGTTATGTTAGTGAAGGGTTTCCTGAGTGAAGCAAGGCTAGAAAAAATTGGGAGACATTGTAATGTAATAATGCCAAGTGCAGTGAGGGAGGCAAATTTTTAGAAACAAAATGGTTAAATATAATGCCGAGCAAAGTGAGGCTAAAAGTTTTTGCAATTTATAGTCAACTGTTAGTGTTTTAAGGTGCTTGGGCCCCAAAACTAGGAGCTAGAGGGGAGCCTGGAGACACTGTTATGTGAATGATGCTGAGCGCAGCAATGCTGGAAAATTTTAGAAAGATAATTCTTAAATATTATGCCAAGTGAAGCGAGGCTGAAAAGTTTTGCAAAATATAGTCTAACTTTAGTGTTTTGAGGTGCTGGGGCCCCAAAGGTAAGCCTCAAAACTGGGGGCTGGGGGGGGGGGCAGGCTCCCAGGTCCCCCCGCCCCCTAGATCCGTCGCTGACAAGCTAGTACTGCACTTGGGATACTCGACTCACCATGCACATGGCCAGCTAAGCCAGCGCAGTCGAATATTCAAGTTATGCAAGTTTAAAATACTAGCACTAACTTGACTGCAAAGTCAGCAATGATATTTTTTCTATTGTATTACATCTTTAGCAATTACTTCCATATTTTGCAGGTTGCAATAGACCAGGTGGAGATGCCTAGACCTGCGAGTAATGGGTCAAGTTTCCAGCCAAAAGGTGCCGTGTTCAAAGCGCACTCACCCAAAGCGAGGCTGGATACATCACGTGGTGACGACGCACGGCCCTCTAGTGTCAAGAGTGACACTGGTGTGCAAGCGTTACAGAGGGTAAGATGGCTACAAATTTACTCTACTGAAGCACATTCGTTTTGAGACAAAAAATGATAACATTGATATTGATAAACTTATATATTAATAGATTGTTTTAAATTGATACAAATGAATTGATCTTTATAAATTGATATCGATAAAATATGTTTTGGTTTAAGAGACAGGAAAATTTTCTTGATTTCTTGTAAAAATATTTTGCGGAGAGGGAGTATTTAGGCATACATTAAACCTTAACAAAGAAAACATAGTCAAAGCATTAGTTACATTAACCAACAACAATAACAACAACAACAGCCAGCCTCCGAAGTTTACTGCACACTGATTCAGATAGGGCACAGGTGTAATGCAGCAGCAGCAACAAGAATAACAAAATAATGCAACAACAACAAACATGAAGTTAATTAACTTTTACAGAGCAGCACTGATGGCAGCAGTGACCTAAATGCACTTATTGCACAACCACAGACTATGCAGCGAAGTCAGAGCATCAGCAACGTCAACTACTCGCAACAACCGCAGCAACAACAGAAATCTGTGACGTCAAAATCGACGCAGAACCAAGTGAAGACGATACAGAACATCTCCATGACAACGACTGACTCGCGAAACGTCGTCTTCTCGACCAACACGCAGATGGCGTTCAACAAGAATCCAAACGGACAGGGGCCTTTTATAGGTGAGTGTGAAAAGTCGAAACTTTTTTTTCGAAGAATTTTTGTTGGGTCAGGGTACATTTGTGTGGTCACTGATTACCCCTGTTCGGGACTTCGTGTGACCTTGCCCACGGGTTTTAAATCCAGGGTGGATCTCTCACCTGCATTCTTACTTGTTTATGTCCAGTGATGCCGATGCTCACGTCTGGCGCGACACCTGTCTTTTCCACCAATATGGGTGTACACTATACATGTACATATGGCATGGCTGGCTGGGCTCCTCTCACATGCATCAGCTGGGATTTTCACTCCCTTAAAACTTTCTTTCAGTGAAATGCGCTGATAGTGCGAGTGATAATATGAGATTTTAAAATGTTTATCATTGAACTTTAAAAATTTCAGGTAAAATGGTATCGAAGCCCCTGACTAAAGCGGCACTGAAGGCTGTACCACAGTCAGCCATCATGACGAGTGTGTTCACTGTGGCGCACAGTCCAGCAGCGCCATCTACACCAAAGAGTGCTACAACCCCCGTACTGTCTACCAACATACCACAGGTAATGTGTTTGTGTGTGTGAGGGTGAGGAGGGGACGTGTGTGCATGCTTGTGTGGGTGAGTGTGGGGGTGGCAAGGGGATGTGTATGTGGTGCAGCAGTGAGTGCATGCAACGTTGGCCAAGGTGGTTCAATGCTCGAGAAAGCATGCAAGATGTGAAGCGGCACATGTCCGAAGCAGGGGTACCAAAGGCAATTGTGGCACATAGCACTAATAAAAGACATCAGAATCTTCTAAAAGTAATTTAGCAAGTTTTACATTCAATAACGCACAAACTCAATTCATATGATAACGTCTGTAATCCCACTGCAGGTTGTTGCTATCCACGTCCCCACGACGACCGTTGCTACGGCCGTCACCATGGCAACGCGTCCAGTCACTACCCTGACGACGACGAGTAAGACGTTGACGACGCCGATCCCCATTGCGTCCAAACCTCTGACGGCGCAACAGTTGGCGCTAAATACTCAACAGGTACTGTTTATTTAATCATTAGTCTTGTGGAAGCAGAGATGTCATTAAGCGTCTACCACCGGCCAAATGGTTGGCAACTTTCATGACTTTGGTCGGCAACTTTTTCAGAAATGAAAATTCGATTTTGCCCTTTTAGTGCAATAAGTGCATTTAGGTTACTGCTGCCATCAGTGCTGCTCTGTAAAATTAAGTTAATGTTTGTTGAACCGTAACCATGATGCACTGATATTATGCAACTGTTGTTGTATATACTGAGGAGTAAACGGGTTGTTGTTGTGTTTGTTTCAGCTGCTGTTGCCGGGAGTGAAGGCCTCTGTCTCTGCGGCGAAGTCCCCGGGTCCGCTCATATCTAGCGGGAGTCAGGACAGTGGGATCGTGCCGCACACAGTGGCGCAGCAGCCCCCGACCACGCCCATGCTGAAAAATGTCGGTATGTAATAATAATAATAATAATAATAATAATAATAATAATAATAATCCGTATTTTAGTCTTCGGATGACCTTCACCATGGGTTTTAAAGCCAGGGTGATCTCTTGCTTCTTTCTTGCACTCTTTCTTGCTTGTGTGCTTTGATCCCAAAGGTCACATTTGGTGCTCAAACCTGTCTTTTCCACCAATAGGGGCTTGTGCCACACATACGTGTACAGCAGGCTTGCCTTCCGGCCATCCCTCATGCAAGTGGAGAAGGGCAGGCAGCAGTGGGGCTTATTTTTAATTTTCGGTTTTTTTCATCCCTCAGGTATCCTGATGCCCGGAAGTCTTAACGCTACTCAGCTCGGTAACATGGCGATCCTCAACCCGAACATCGCTACGTCGGTAACCACGGCAAAACCCATAGCTATCGTGACGTCATCCACGGGCAGCGTCAACAACGCAGGATTCATCACGACGACGTTACGTAACGTGACGCCGCCTCAAGCGTCAATAACTCCAAACACAGTCTCCGTGCAGAGTCACCCGGCGGCACTACAGGTATGTGTACGCCCCTAAGTGCATGAAATAGGTACTAACTCGGCCGCCATGGCGACCCAAGAGAGGTTAAAATGTGCTGACCCTAAAGGACATCCCGATTTTAGATGATAAACTTAGCAGGTGGGGTGGTAATTTTTTCCAGACAAACTGACGTTGGCAATTCAAAATGTGCCTTAATTCGTGTACTTGTGTGTCCATGGAAAGTAACACGACTTGTTTGTAAAATAATACATTTTCTACGGGTTTTGGGGAAAGGAAACTCTTAGGGCCAATTTATGTATGAGATTGATGTGTCATTTTCAATTCCTTTGTTTCTGATGGTAACCGTGGCAGACTAAATCGCAGCTATTTATGGGGCCATTGGTACCCATGTTTTGGACTTAAGATTACCCAGCTACTAGGTCGTATTGATATACGTGTTGTCAATGTTTTCCAGGCGACTCAACCCACGACACCGGCACCGACCGCCGTACTGACGAACTTTGTACTGAAAACCACGCCACCTCAAACACCGACTGGGCAACCTACCGTACAACTACAGGGTATACAACTACAGCAACCTCCACCTCCACCTCAACCTCAAGCCATCAACCTTACACAGGTAAGGTATACAACTACAGCAACCTCCACCTCCACCTCATCCTCAAGCCATCAACCTTACACAGGTAAGGTATACAACTACAGCAACCTCCACCTCCACCTCAACCTCAAGCCATCAACCTCACACAGATAAGGTATACAACTACAGCAACCTCCACCTCCACCTCATCCTCAAGCCATCAACCTCACACAGGTAAGCACAAACTCAACCTCCACCTCATCCTCAAGCCATCAACCTCACACAGGTAAGCAAAACCTCAACCTCCACCTCAACCTCAAGCCATCAACCTTACACAGGTAAGGAACACAAATACAGCAACCTCAACCTCCACATCAACCTCAAGCCGTCAACCTTACACAGGTAAGCAATACAACTACAGCAACCTCAACCTCAAGCCATCAACCTCACACAGATAAGTTATACAACTACAGCAACCTCATCCTCAAGCCATCAACCTCGCACAGGTAAATTATACAACTACAGCAACCTCAACCTCAAGCCATCAACCACACACAGGTAAGTTATACAACTACAGCAACCTCATCCCCAAGCCATCAACCTCACACAGGTAAGTTAAACAACTACAGCAACCTCAACCTCCAGCCATCAACCTCACACAGGTAAGTTTTAAAACTACAGCAATCTCAACCTCAAGCCATCAACCTCACAGAGGTAAGCATAACCTCAACCTCCACCTCAACCGTAAGCCATTAACCAACCTCACACAGGTAAGCTCAACCTCATATTCACTTCATTTTACAGTGTTGAAAAATACAACAATCTGTGAAGGAATTTGCCAGTGCCAATTTTACACCTATTATTTTCAGATACCACATTATCCGTATGCATCGATACAGTACTGAAATTAGTGGTACTGCATTATAAATTGTAATGTCCTTGTGGCTAGTACCAATTTTATACTTCCATAGTTTTTAGCCAGTTCGAATTTTACAGATGTTTTACAGTTACAGGCACAGCAGCCTTACATTATATATTGCAATGTCCTTATTGCCAGTACCAATTTTATACCTTCACAGTAATTTTAGCCAGTTCCAATTTTATACGTTTACAGTTACAACAGTCCCAGGTGCAGCAGCCTATTATGGCATATTGCAATGACCTTATTGCCATTACCAATTTTACACCTTTGTTTTTACAGTTACAACAGTCCCAGGTGCAGCAGCCTCCGAAGACGCCAACGCATGTGCAGTACATCCTGCCGTCCTTCACCTTCCAGACGGGACCCAACGGCAAGGTGCAGAACGTGCTGCAGATGGCGCTACCAGGCACACAGGTCAGTGCACGCATGCACACGCACGCACACATACACACACATGCCTGACTGAAAAAATTTCGCAAAAAAAAGGTACTGGCCCATAAATGTCTTGGCACACAAAATGATACTACAAAAATTAGAAACCAGAATTGCATAGCAATAGCTATAGGATCAAGTGTGAAGGTGTGTGCATTTTCCTCGTCACACTATGATCTCACTCACCCAACAGGCAGCACATTAAACTTGTTAATCCTTTAATTTTCCGTTTTAGGTGCAAACTGGAAGCATACAACTGGCAGTGCCTGTCAGTCAGGCTGCAGTGCAACAAGTTCAGCAAGTGCAACAAGTTCAGCAGGTGCAACAAGTTCAGCAGGTACAACAAGCTGCAGTGGTGACCTCTGCACCACAGACTGCAGCCTCGGTACAGAGGGTTCAGCAGATCCCAGTGCAACAAGTTCAAACCTCAGTAGCAGCGACCAATCAGCAGCAGGTACGTTGCAGTTAGGAGACGTTTTTCCAGTCAGGAATTTTTAAATATTATGAACTATCAGGGAAAAATCGGTGAATGTTGTGATTTTATTTAATTATTATTTCGGAGATTCAGTAATTGTACTTGTTCATTAACGGACTTTAATGATAGTGGTAGATCCACTCAGATGGCGCCATACCCTGTTTCTGTGGGAGCCTCTCGTTATTATGTATTACTAGGTGGAACCCGTTCTTTGGACGGTTACATGCCATGTGCTTTTGTTGACTTGATTTTCTACCAGTGATTGTTCTGTTCTCTGATTGGATAAGACTTCCAAAGGTCATTGAGTTCAAAGTGTCAACTACGTGACAGAATCAAGCCTTCTAGCCTTATTAGTATGATGCGTCATATTTACGTGGGGTTTCGATTTGAGTCAAGAACCGGGGTACCAGTGACTGTAAAATGATTGCATGCTTTTCCCAAATGAGGGACATAAAACAAAGATGTAAGTTTTCATGTCCTGATTGTCGTCCTCATTTGATGTTTCAGACGGCAAAGATACAGCTGGTTCAGACACCAGGGGGCGCTGTGAAACTCGCAACAACGCAACAGCAGAAACTACAGGGGCAGACGTTGCCGGTCACACAAAATGTAGCATCACAGACATTACAGGTACGTTCACATGTAGATGCACATGTACGTTCACACATGTCGGCAGACATGTATAGAGACTACAGGGTCAGGCGTTACTGGTTGTGCAAAATGCTATGTCACAGACATTACAGGCATGTGCACATGTAGACACATGTACAAACATGCACACATGCACATGCATACACACATGAACAACAGATTTGCGGGTACTTAATCATCAGAGTTTCCTGAATTAAGAGAACACATTTACCGAAAACATGCTACACGCGTTTCCTAATTTCTTACAGTACTAATAGCACAGCATAGATTGCATAATAAATGCAGCGGTTTATAAACCAAACCATGAAAAGTATCGAGGAACAACAAAACAACAACACTAAATATTTGTAAATTTCTACAGCAGGTTATCCACCAGACACTAAACAGTGCCGGGAAACAACAGCAGCAACAACCACCACAACAACAGCAGCAACAACAGACGCACGTCCAGCTGGCTGTACCCACGTCACAGGCACAGACGCTGCAGCTGACCGCTGCCGCACAGGGATCACAAGGTCAAGGTCAGGCAGTGCAGATAGCTCCGGGTTCTCTCACCATATCACAGCCCACCGTGACCATAGGAGCATCAGGGCAGCTACAGGTAATGTGCGTGCGTGCGTGTGTGCGTGCGTGCAAGTATGTGCATCCTCGGCTCTGAGAAAAAAAAATGGACAAAAATTGCCAAGGCGCTCAGTAGGCATTGTTTACTTTTAATTTGTGAAGCGTATCTTCTCGTATTGGACGTACAATTTGAAATGAACAGAACGGTTAAAGCAATACAGTAGAACCTGCTTTGAGGGGCCACCTTTTCCCACAACGTAAATTGGCCGTAAATGACAGGTGGCCTCACAAAGCAGTGATGACTTTAATGAGTTACCAACGAGAAAAAAAAAGAAACCAATCCACATATTGGCCGTTTGTGACCGCTCAAAGCAGTGGCGTGTTAACCCCTTGGATACGTGTTGCCTCGCTCCTAGGGGGTTGTAAACACTCTATCGTCCTGAGAACACATGGCTAATTAAAACAGGTGTACGGCCGAGTTCTGCCGAGTTGGTACAAAGTTGCTCGTAACAAGTTGGTCCACATTTAAAATTTCTGCCCTACTTCACATGCCTAGGTAGCGCTGTAAAACCTCCTTAAAGATGTTTGCTGTTTTGGGTGTTAGGGGTGAATTTTTCCCAAATTTTTTTTTGCAAAGAGTGCAGACGACTTTTTCATACAGACATCACCTATCACAAGCAGACATGTATGGCAGCACACCATATTTTTTGGAACCCTCCTGGAATAAATGTAAACTTTGTAGAAGCCAATCACTTGCAAAAGGGGAACATCTTTTTCCAAAAAATCCCAAAAAATTGAACTCATCATCCCATCTAGTGAGAATCGTAACAGAGAAACTGACTCTCAAACCAACCTCTTTAAAGAGAAATATGTCCACATAAGGCACATGCCATTGTGAACATACTGCTATCAGTACTTATTTTTTTATGATTTCTTTCTGTGATGTAGTCATTTCACTCAAAATCTCACAAGAAAATATCCAAAATGGGCAGTATTGAAAGGGTTAAAGCAGCTTCTACTGTACTCTGGATAAAACTATCCAATAGAATAATCTGTCTCTTGGCTGTCACATGTTGCCTACAGAAGGCGTTAGGCGGGAAGCTAGAAGACTAAGATGAGAACCACAAGAGCAGGTCAGGTGCCGTTACGTGTGACGTCATCTGTGCGTTTTCATAAACCTTAACGCACTGATGTAACACAGTAATGTTAAGTCTATGAGCCTAACGCTAAAAAAGTGGCGTTGGGCTGTAACTGCACACGCGTTAAGTGTTATGAAAACGCGCTGCACATGTGAGGCCCTTAACTGAAGCTGTAGCAGGGATGCTGAACAGCATCTCGTAATAATAGGATTTGAATTTAAAATTTTACCGTTGTATTTACAGTTGGCGGCATCAGGTCTGACTCCGGTTAACATGAACGTAACAACGGTGCAACAGCAGCTGCAGCAGCAACAACAGCAACAACAACAAACAACCACCCAACAACTACAGAAAGTTCTGCTGCCAGGCAACCAAAAGTAAGAGTTGTGCATTGTTCATCCTACGAGTCCTAAATAAAATTCAGCCACATACTGTGGGGCCACTGGTACCCCAGTTTTTAACCTGTGACTACTCCCCACCATGGTTCTATTGAGTCACTTATGGCCAGAGAAGGTCAGTTTTAGGATTTCTGGTTTTGCAAGTAATAGGGATCCCACTGAGATGCATCTAGTACGACTTTTCAATCGCTGCACCTTGAAAATTCTCAGTGAAACGTATTCCAAATAATGAGAAAATTAGGGGCCTTGCGTCATTCTGTTCAACAACTCATGATTCAATTTGTATGTTTCAGGATTTCCTACACGACTGTGCCCCCAGGAACCCCGACTCTTGTTAAAACAGAACAACCTCCCAGCACCCCCACCCTGCTGCAGGCGTTTGTCACGCAAACCTCTGCTGGTAAGTGGCGTTACATTAATGAGGTCATTCTTGACATCATCTTTGCATTCTCTTGTTGCTACAGGCTTTATTATTCAATGACATACGTTGTACCAGTCCTGATCACGCACTGGCACAAATACGCACCTCGTTCACCATCAAGGGACAGAATACACACTGCATATTTGGGATCCGTCATCCTTAGGGTTACGTTTATTCATGGTCATGCACTCCTGAACAAACGCTGTTATTTCACTGTAACTTCATTTTAAGGAATGTGGCTGAGACCAGGGGTCGCGTTTATCCTAGGACAGGTTATATGCACTGTGTGATCTGTCCCTGGACGGAGAACGAAGTGCGTAGTTGGTTCAGGCGTATAATTGAGACTGTTACAACTTCATTGCAAAAAAGGTCTTGTGCCGAAATGAAAATCGAAAGTTGAACCAGAGAACTTAACATTTTGTCTCCTAAATAGGTCAGCAAGTGCATCAAGTGCAACAAGTGCAAACTCAACAGCAGCAACAGGGTCAAGTGGTGCAACAAGGTCAGCAAGTGCAACAGGGTCAAGCACAACTTATATATCAGCAAACACAACAACAGGTAACCATAGAAACGGTATCTACAGTTACTAAGGAGATTACATGCACCCCTTCCCTGGCCCCCACCAACCACAAAAAGTAGCATCAGACAGTGACTTGTGAAGGGGACTTGACCCTCCGTTAATTGCTTTATGTTCCGCTTTCAACAACTAAAAGCAAACATGGCCACACATATGTTGTCTCTGACACATTCTTTTCCGCCACGGGTAAGGGCTGACGGATCTAGGTGGATAACTATTTTGAGTACTGTGCCCTTCACGCTGAGATATTTATGTATCTGCATTCATCTTAAATAAGTACACTGTTGTACAAATGATGAAACATTTATAAAATTGCTTGCACGTTATGAAATTTTATATGACAATAATTGGATTCCTCCATCTTGGCGCATTAGAACGAAAAAGGCGCACTATCACAGGGTAGCGGATTGAATAAACTTTTTCCTACTTTTCTTGAATTTTTTCCTTTTAACAGGTGACTCAGACGCAACAGCAACAACAACAGCAACAGCATAACACCCTCCTGCAACAACAACTAACGCAACAGTTACAACAACAAATCCAGCAACAACAACAAGTGGTACAGAATGTTTTTATTAATTACTCAAGATCAAAATGCTTCGTGTTAAACTTTTTAATAATTTCACTTGATATTTTCCGGAAAAAAATTTGTTACTGTGAAATTTCAGTCACTGCGATTCAAATAAATTTAAAGGGCTGCCACAGGTTTAATGTGCTGATTTGGAACCCACAACTGGCTGTCAGATCCCTCCAGCTAGTCGTGCAAGATATGCCGTTTTAAAATGGTTTCACTTGCCTGACTTAAATAAAAGCATTACAACAAAATAATAGCACTTTCAATATACCCTACATAGTGTCCTATTTTCAATATACCCTACATAGTGTCCTATTTTCAATATACCCTACATAGTGTCCTATTTTCAATATACCCTTCATAGTGTCTTATTTTCACTATTATTATTCTGCAGCAGCAGCCAGGGCGCACACAACCAACATGTCGGCAGAACACAGTGGCGAGTGTGTTAAACAACCAGCGCAAAGAGGCAGCAGCAGCGGCGGTGGCGGCAGCAAAGTCAACAGCACAGCAACAACAGAGTCAGCAACAACCACTCTTCTACTCAAGTAAGTTCATTGCATTTTTTTTCGCAAACAGTGAATTTTATTGTCACGTAAAAGACGAGTAAACTGGACGCTGCCCGATATTATATCCTACATAGTGTTCTATGTCGTGTTCTACATCGTGTCCTATTTTCCAGGTGTTATGAACCTAAAGTCACCGAACCGTATAACCGTCACGGCGAGTAACGCGAAGGGCGAGATCGGCTTTGTGAGCAACACTAATGCGCAGCAAAAACTCACCAAGGTCAAGGCCACCGTGGCCAATATACCTATTGGTACAGAGTCCATGCAGAAAATCTCAGGTACGCACGCATACAGGCACACACGCACATACACACAATACTTATTGGTACAGAGTCCATGCAAATTTCAGGTACGCAAATGTGCAGACACACACACACATGCACACGCACACTTTACTTACTAGAACAATCAATGAAGAAGATCTCAGGTAAACGAAGATGCTCAAACATGAACACTAAATAGCGTACCTATTTATGCATTGTCAACATAGAAAATATCTCAAATACATGCACATACAGGCAAACACGCATCATCTCTTTGCTTTCGTAAATCCGTACGACGTTGACTGAAACATGTAAAGTATTGTATGTCCATTAATTAACAAAAATTCTGGATTTTTCCAGGTAAAAGTGCAGCCGGACCTCAATCCGTTACAACACAGCAGATACCTGTCTCCCCCGCATCCGCGTCAGTGAACCAACCCAACACCCCCGCCGTGCACAAAACTATAGCCCAGCTCACAGGTATGTACAACTTAACACCCCGCCGTGCACAAAATTATAGCCCAGCTCACAGGTATTGTGACAGTGTGTCACCGTAAGGACCCTTTCCCATCAAAGTTTAAGCCTTGACATTGGCCTACATTTATCCAGA
>JBCAUI010241968.1:0-16315 GCA_038406195.1 Haplosyllis anthogorgicola
TGTTAATGAGATCTCCTTATCAAATCATAGGACAGAAGACAAAAGATGTTTGGTAGGGTGTCAGCCATGTGACATTCTAATCTTTAATAGTATGATAATGTGGACTACATTGCACTGACAAGGTTTTCGAAGTGCGGCGATCAGGAAAAAGTCTTGGTCGAACTGTACCTAAATGGAAACAAAATTAAGATTTTCTTACTCAATGTCTGCAACTGCATTTTGTTGTGCGCAATGTGTTTCAGTTTCAAATTCTTTTTCCCCTTTTTTTGAAATTCCGTTTTCAAAATGCGGTGGGAAATGTAAAGCAAACAATGAAATAAAAATCAGGCCAAATAACGCGATTTAGGCCTACTAATTATTCAGCATTTCTTGGACATTTTAAAGGTTACAATGCATTATTATTTTTCAGTCAGAAAGTGTTAATTGGATGACACATTTTAAAGTACACCCACTTCATGATCAAATTGATGCAGATAACGATATTGCAAATACCAAAAGATTTATATTACGTTGTTGAAATATCAATTAGGATGTACACTTTTTATTAAATGGCGGACAATTTTAGTATCCTGTTTAGGTGTGGGACGAAAGCAATACTTTGACGCTGTTTTGTAATGGATATACCACGAAAAAGTGTTGATTATTAGGTGCCCCAGCGCTAGCGAGGTTGCCAAATAATCAACACTTTTGAGTGGTATATCTTACTTATACTGCTTGCTGTGCAGTCACACTAGAAAAAGTGTGGCGATAACGGTGAATAACACACACTTTTTCTATTGTGTGACAGCACACACGTGGTATAATTGTTTGTATCAATGGCAAAGCGTGGATCAAGAAATTTCTCCGAGGGGCATGGTGCCCTGAAATACATGCGGCCCAAACTGGTAGCCATCCTTTTTCGCAACAGTATTATTAATATGAATGTGTTTCTTAAGAAATACAGACGACAGTTACCATAATTAAAAAAATATATCCTTTCAACATTAAGACCACATTGTCCGAAAAAAATCTTTTCCAGGAAAAAACTTTCCAAGCGCATACACCTGTCGTTCATTGGTTCGTCGTGCCCATTTGTGCTTATGATTTGTTAATGAAAGTAGAAAAGAGTGAAGGTGATATTTTATAAAAATAATACCTCGCCGTGTTTTAGCCAAAAGTTTAAGTACACTTAATTTGTAGACTTAAATTAATTAAAATTAAGATAATGAACCTAATCTAATTTTAATTAACCTGAACAAAAGCGTGTAAACTACACCGAGCTACAACATCGTCATGCAGGAATGCACCTCGCGATGTGCCTAATTAACCTTTTGTTCAATTGTTCTATTGATGCACCTAATACCCCACAAATATAACCCTCAAAATCTATCCCATAATTTAGCAATATATTTCTCGGGGAACCGCCTAGCTACAACTCTATCGTAGCAATAACCTAATTTTGGATTGAATAGCAATCTCACATGACGTCGGATATCATGACACATTCGGTAGAGCGTGTGGCTCTAGATGCGAAAGCAATGTGTTCGCAGCCCCACTGATGGTTGTTACCTACGCTTGAAAAGGTATATGAGAAGTGTGGTTGGTTGTCTGCTAACACCCATGTACAGTGTACACATTATTGAACAGAAAGGATGCAGGTGCTTTGGCGGATTTAGGGGGGCGCAGGAGTCGCGCGCCCCCTCCCTACGGCCAACATTTCTTTCATTTTTCCTGCAGTTTTTGCCAATTTTTGGGCGAAAATTTGGTTGGCGCCCCCCCCCCTACGGGCCGGGCGCCCCCGTACATGAAATCCTGGATCCGCCACTGAGGTGTCAGTCAGAAGTGATTGGGGGAAAAAAGCTTTAATGTGAGCAAGAATCCAAGCGACAGATCCACCCTGCCTGTGAAACACGCGGGTAGAGTCGCCTCAAGTCTGAAACATGAGTACCAATGGCGCATTAATGGTCTTTTAGTCGAAAAACTTCGTTTAAAAAAATAACAATGCGTGTGACTTGTGTTATTAACTGAAAGTGCTATTTGAATGAAAAGAAAGAAAGAAAATTTAGAGTATTAGGCTAGAGCAGCTTAAGTTAACTTAATATGCTATCTTCCGAAACCAGCCTCGAGGGCCCCGCGCCCTGCACAACCAATATCTTTAATGGCTTTAAGTCGACGTAATCACTGTTTTGAAAGCGCACTGCGGACTCCTACGTTGTGAATTTATTCATAGCGACTTCCTGGATATCAGGTATCAGCGTCAGCCCACAAAGCGAATTAAATCGCTGACAAAAGGCGTCTTTGCCACTTGGGATAATGTGATATCGTGTTTGTACGTAAGTTTAATTTGTAATCATTTTAAGGTGCTACGTTACAGATTGGACAGACGCGCACGGTAAGTAAGTGAGGTGTCAACCACTTGTTTGTCAATAGGCTTGTCCCAACTCAAACACGATACTTTTGGTCACTTTGTTGATTTAGATTAGGCTTGTCTCAACTGAAACAAACTACTTTGTTTATTTACGTTGTTAAATGAATCCAACGAAAAATAGGGATTTTAGATTTTGAAGTTTTTCGTCATGTCAACGATTTACCCTGCTTTTCTATGCACTACCGTTATGCGCACTATCCTAAATTGATATGGAGAACAAAAAGTATCAGCGTTTTGGGAAAATTCAGCATATATTGATTATTAACACTATGCTTTGTAAACCTTAACTCCTACTATTGGCGAAATCCATTCAAAAACAAACCATTTTCTTTTAGTTGAGAAGTGCCTATTGAATTCATTTTATAAAAGATTTTGAGGGAGGGGAAATCAAGGAAAATCTGAAAATCAGGTTGCCCGAACGAATATGAAGCTTGTTTATGCCGGCACCCAGTAGCTTGTTGGAGCACTGGACAGCTCACCACTGTGTCGGGAGTTCGACTCCTGACTGATGTATGTGAAGAGGTGTTGCACCAGACGTGACCTTCAGGATCACCTCACATAAACAACAGTGCAGGTGAGAGACCCACCATCCGATGAAGAAGGCCACACAAAGTCCAAAACAGGGGTAATCAGTTGCCACACAAATGGACCCTGGCCCAACAAATAATTAAAATAAAAAAGTACCCTCGGCACAGGTACATGTTGTGTTGTCACTCTCAGTGGTGATTGATTGGTCTTTTGGGTTCGCATAGCGCAAGGTGCTGTTACAAATGCTTGAAAAAGTATGTGGCCGGATGCCTGCTGATATACAATAGCGCACAAGCGGGTAATCACGCAAGCGAGAGACACAAAGGTCGCTTTAAAACCCATGGGCAGAGTCATCTCAAGTCCGAAACAGAGGGTACCAGCGGCCCCATAAGATGGATCTCGTTCAATTACTGTAAAATAGACATCTCAATACTGAATTTAGTGCTAATAAGCAACAGGATGATGTGTGGAAAAGCTTTATTTCAAAACTTTGTCAGCACAAAGGGAGACACAGGCAAAGGGATAAGTGTCATTTTTACGAAAGCCACGATTTTATATAAAAAAAACCAAACCAACGCAATTAATTTAGGAAGTTCATTTTCCTCGAAGCTAATAAATCTTTTCTAGATAATATTATGTTTCAAAGCATTAAGGGAATAGCTTCCCATTAAGAATATTACTATTGTTGCTGTATTATTGAAGACGTGTACAATAGCCATGCAGCTTAACATTCTTAACCTTTAGTGAGCCGAAGTCGACATTTGTCGCGATGTCCAAATATTTATCCTACACCGACACAAAATGGCCGACTTTTCTCAAATGCCTTTCAAACATTTGTCAACAAATGTTGCATACTCAAAACCCCAGTTAACAATAGTTTCATCCCAGTGAACTTGTGAAAATGTTTTGAAACTTGCATCTAGGACCTGCTGCCATCTAGAGCATATTTAATTTTTATGCTATAACAACATATGTCGACATTGGTGAAGGGCAGTACACGTAAAAAAGGTCTGGCGCACGAGAGAATTTAACAAAGATAAACATTTCGTACGTACAGTAGGTCAATCTCTGAATTGTTAGTCCCGTTAATATTCAGTACGGAAGTTTAAGGTAAGGTATTTCCCACCTTACAAAAACAAACAAAAAGAATACAGAAAGCTAATATCAAGCTTTTGCATTTCTTGAGAAATGGATGGAACAGTTTGAAACAACAAACACTATCAAGGTCAATCCGAATCAAGATACCTCATAGTCAGAAAATAATGACTTTAACCACTTTATATTCTAAATTTCTTCACTACACTCTATGTCACTAGTTGGTTGAGTACAGGTCTTGACCCCAATACTTTCAACCCCGTCTGACGCAGTGAATGCCTTAAGACTAGCCCGTTAGCCCATGGCTAGCTGATTTTCCATCGGGCTGGCTGATTTCTTTTTCACTAGCCCACATTGGCTAGTACTGTGCGGCCCACATAAATTCAGTGAAATAATAATTTTGTACATGAAAATCTTTCAATAAAGTTTCAGGTTAATTTTTTTGTTAATGATTTAGGGTATAAATACAAATTGAAAAATGTTAAATTTGACAAGTGCACTGTATGAATTGCAAGTACATTTGTTCCAGGGTGGGCTAGTGGCTTCGGATTCTTAAGAGAAACACTGACTGACGAATCGAATGAAACAATGTTCTGTTTCGTGATGTGACAACACTACAAAAACTGGGATGGATTGTGGTTTTTTTCACGCAAATGACCACATAGTGGAATCGAATTTTATTCAGTAAACAATGATAAAGTAATACGTGCGAATGCACAGCAGAAGTTTCTGTGGGCATCACAGGACGCAAGCCCCTTGGCTTGAAACATATCGGCAGGGTTACCCCGAGTACGAAACAATGGGTACCAGTGGCCTCGTAAAATTGACATCAATTTAGAAACGTTAGGAAAAGTTGTACTCACATATTTATCATCCCTCTGCGCGGCATATCTTCGAGATCCATAGCTTCTTTTGGAAAAGGTGGTGGAAGAGGAAGAAGGCTGCTGAGAATCCTGGTCTAAAATTTTGCGTATTTGATTTTTTGTAATGTCCTGAAACGACGAAGTTACAGTTAGTACAATACGGAAATAACGACTAGATAGACAGACGGACAGAGGCTGATGAGAGTGCAATTCCAACGCACAGTAACAGATGGATGAGACAATGAGTGACGTGTGGGCAGAGATATGTTCAAGTCCGTGAAAGTTCACAGACAGAGATAGTTGCACACAGAGACAGTCTTGAGACTTAGTGATCGAGATAACTTTCAAAATAGGTCAAAGTTTTAGTTTGACAAGATACAGTGAAGGAGTAATAATAATAATAATAATAATAATAATAATAATAATAATAATAATAATAATAATAATAACAAAAAATAAAAAATAATAAAAATAAAAATAAATAATAATAATAATAATAATAATAATAATAATAATAATAATAATAATAATAATAATAGACCTTCCTTTGGGAGACCACCCGATTTTGGGAAGAAGAGTGGTCGTCAATCGGGTGCTGGTCTTGCAAAGGAGGATTATTTTCTGTGTAATTTAATGCGTTACATCTAAAGTCTGATGGCCTTGCAAAGATAGTTTGGTCGTGCAAAAGAAGGTCGTCCCAAAGGAAGTTCCACTGTCCCTGGATAATTCGATCTCGGTAAAATCAGTAAGTCCAGATTCACACTCGGACCTGTCCCACCATTGGCGTGGTGAGGCTGTGATTTACTGAGATTTGTTTGACGTTTCCAGCACCAGCACAATTAAACTCGCTGCACATTTTCTATCGATTGTGTAACCTCTGTGTGTTTTCGTCAGATACGCCCTTTTACACGTTCGTATGCGAAATGTTCATAACGTGAGAACAATGATGTAAAGGTTTTATAATCTTTGTATCAGTGTACATACCGTATTTAAGAAGTATGCAGATACAAACTTATCTCAGCACGAAGGTCTCGGTACTCAAATAGTTTTCCGTCAGCAATCATCCGCGTCGACAATTAATGTATAGGTGACGAAAACAAACAAGTGATACACATCTACAGTCTTGAGCGACATCTTGTCTTATTACGACACTTTTCTCTGCATACGGAGTTGTGAAAACTAGTTTAAATGACCCTGTCTTGGGCGACACCCTGCCTATTATGAAACTTTTTGGGTGGAAAATTCAGTGGCGCTCTAGACAAGTTCTACTGTATTCAGCCACTCATACTTTTTCAGACATTGTCCGGCGGACAACCGTTATTTCAGACACGACGCTTGTCATAGATACGGTGAATAGCGTCTGGTCTATTCAGAGTTTCTTCGAAGAAATAAAAGGAATATAATATGATCTAAGATGGGACAAAAGAGTTTGGTCGTTGAAGATAACATGGTCTAAAATTACATCTTTCATACATTTCAATACGTACTCAGAAAGTAAGGCGGGTTTAAAAAAGATTCCAACTGATAAAATAAACTGTATCAGGATGACTCAGTAGAGCGTTCACCTTCTTAGGCCCATGATACACTATGCGATCCAATAGCAAGCGATCTCAATCGTATTTGACGTAATTCAGCACTGTTTCTGCCACAAAATGAGTTACATTTTGCTGCCCATATCTCAATCTGTAATTGGGGGGACATTTATATTGCAACGAGGATCATCATAATGAACCATTTAAATGTGAAATAAATTTAATACTGAATTCTTTAATATAAACATGCTCAAAATGAAATATAAAAGTATCAATAGCTTCACAAGAGCTGCGAATTTCCAAACAATGTTGACCGTAGAAATTTGGGGCTCACCTTGGACCCCTTCATTTTTGTGGGACGTTTCCAAAATTTTTATGCAGAAAATCCGCACTGTAACGGCAACACTAAGTTTTATTTTGTTTATTTGGTAGGAATATATTAATAAGCCAAGATATCAATTTTGTTATTCCTGCTGGTTAACCACCATTCGTGGTTTATCATGGTTTATTCGTCCTTCAATCACATGTGATCATTGATCGTAAACTATTGTAGACCTCCAATAAAATATCGTCACCATTTGCTATTTTATGTTAAAGTTAGCTATTCTTGATATACCCCTAATTTCGCACCAATGTACATCAATTGTGGTTTACAGCTTTTAACTTACCAGCTAGGAACTTACCTGAGAACTTGCCCAACCTTGCATGGTGCAAGTATCCCCTAAGTGAGCCATCACCTCATGGTGATGTGATTAGGTGTCACTCTACATGGCACCATCTCTGCCATCAAACATAGGGCTGGTACCAATTTTATGCCTTGGTCTGGTGAGGCTGTGATATACTGAGACACTGCCCAGCGTCTCTACCCTGTCCAGGAATAGAACCGGGGCCGCCTGGCCAGCAGCGCTTCACGCTAACCACTACACTAGAGGACTCACACTCATCTTATGTTAGTAGAAGAAACTGTTTGTGGTTAGACAGTTGACCAGTCGGAGCGTTTCCAAGTGCGCATACAAACTGGCCATATTTACTCCTTAACTCACTCACTAACATACTCTACTAACACATTAGTACCTTTATTTACTGTCTGATTATGTGTTAAGAGATTATGTAGAAAAGCAATTGAATAACGCGGGGCTTATTTTCACCTGTGAGGTAAATTGGATCATTTACATATCATTAACAAATGTATTTGTCGCATTTCAGTATTCGTATATTATTTTATTGCCATTTTCCCATTGTCAATGTTGAAAACCCATTCGAATAAATATATTATAGGGTGTTGCCTGTGTTGCTGGTAAATATCTGCTTATCTTGATAGAAAGCGTATGGTATTTATTGTCAATATGACCCATTGTAGATAAACTATAACTAGATGTTGACAATAACGATAACAAGTATTTTCAACTATTCGCACCAATTATATTCCATTTATTGGTTCTATTAGCCAAACGCCATTGGAATAAATTCAAGGTGCATCGTCTGTACTTGGTGATAGAATTCGAGGTTTTTCCTGATAGAGATTTTTGTCGGATCTGACAGATCTGTCAGATTTAATAGATTTTGTAATTGTTATAAAGGAGGCCCTGAGTTGTTTCTAATTACTACTAAGTTACGTATCATAACAAGTATTAATAGCAACTGATATTTGGTGTATCTTTTTTTAATTTGTACTAAACTTAGCAATAAAACCAGACCTAGCCTAGCAATATAACCAGACCTAGCCTACCAAAACCAACCTCCACATGTGGAAAATCACCTACCAAAACCAACCTGCCACATGGAAAAGAGCCATCCTACAAACCCAACCTACCATGGTCATAGTGAAAACAATTGAGTTAATCAAGACCACAAGTGCGGATTTGAATCGACAGCTGATATTTGAGTGGTAGAATTATACCAATGAAATAGACCGAGGCTTGATATTTTAGTGTAGCCGATGAAATGACATTGGATTCAATGGGACTTTTTGTCATTTCGTGATTTAGTTATACAACTGTGAATTAAAAACATTATGAATAATATAAATGCAACTTTTTTCACAATTGCATGTCATGTTTTTGCTTTCTTTATCATTAGCATTGTTATAGCTGGCATTATTTAAAAGGGCCATTACTTGAGTTCTCCTTTGTGAGACAGTAGATTAGGCTTTTTTTTAAATTAAATTGTTAAGATTACGTTACCCGCTGCACTTTAAAATATGGTCACATCGGAGCTGTTGGAAGTCAATCCATTGGAAGTCTATCATAAAAGTCTTGATTTTTATTTATATTTATGAACAGTTGGGCTGTTTTGGGACCACGTTCAATTTTGTTTTATTTTACTTTACACTTTGCCATTGTTTGTTGGTACCAATTGTACACCTTGGCATGGTGAAGTTGTGATTTACTGACATTTATTTGTCCGACGTCTCAACACACAGCATCAGAATCACCATGATATGCTTCGGGCAACCTGTTTTGCGAGTAAGATTGTCCTGCAGGCAACCTTGCAACTCTCAGCATAGCACTAGTGGCGTCATCTTTTCTGTCATTCTTCCATTAAAAGAACGACTAGAGACAGGTGCCATCTTACCAGTCACCAGGACTGACTGGTCATGAATATTAATGACTGCAATGCGCTTTTGTTTTGGGAATTAGACCAATGAAATAATCACTTCCAGGTCATTTTGACTCATTACCATGTCATTGTCATAATTAATTAAACATGTCACACTGGTAGTTAGCAGACCGAAGGTATGCTGGGAGACAACTCTCACCAATTCGGGCCCTGTCTTACCGAAACACACCACTGTAATCCTTGACCAGGAGAAAGGCCAGGATTTCGTCACGGATTTTGATTGATTGTTAACATCTGTGCTTCGTTCTGCACAATCAAATCCGTGACTTTCGTTCGTGTAAACAATGTGGCTTGTTTAGGCTTATTTTTTTAAATTGTTTGGATAACATAAAAAGGCCTTAGGTAAATAAACAGTTTGGATGGTTTCAAAAACCTGCTCTTTGAGGGGAACTACAAAATAATGAACAGGACATATTTGACCTCGAATTTTTGTCAAGAACAAAGACCAATTTTACGCTCAAATAAGACCCAATGTTGCTAAGACAGAGTTGCAGCTAGATGGTTTATCGAAAAAAATGCTGCTAAATTATGGGATAAATTTTGTGAGGTATGCGGTGCATCAATAGAACAGTTGAACAAAAAATTTATTATCCAGGCGCGCCAATGACACGCCACGAGGTGCACTCGTGCAAGACGATGTTGTAGCGTTGCGTATTTTACACTTTCTTGTTTTAAATAACAGCAAGGCAGACCCTCGAAAGCTCCCAGCCAGCCATGACATACCAGTTTGGAAGGTGCCACACTCACGGTGGACTCGATACAACCCTGGCTTTAAAGCCCATTAGCAGAAACAGGGGTACCAGTGGCCCCACAACTGGTTGCGCACCAGTCCCAGATTAGGGACTGCAACGGGAAGAAATTGCAGAGTTAAACAAAACATGCTGTCGCCAATGAGTCTTATAACAAACAGACCCTACGGTTGCTGCATCCTGCTCTTGGAGCTTGTCATTATTGCTTTTGGCTCTTTTTACAATTCCTTTGCACATATTTGTCTTTCATTCTAGAATTACATGCACACTTGGGATAATTGATGCCTTATCATTTAGTTTGTATTGAACCAACAGATTGCTCAAAGGCACAGAACACAATAGATTTTCGGATTACAATGACTAGTGACTTTAGTGATGTCAGTCGGCTGAAATTGTTTAGTGCTAATCGACTAGTTGTGACTATTTGGTAAGAAGGAAGGCGCAGCAAAAAGTTGTACCAGGACAGAGTCTGCGCTGGATGGATTCTGCGCCGCAGATTTCATCCAAGGATGGATTCAGCGCCATCCAGGAATGATGTCCGTAGATTGTACTTTTAGACCGGTGCTACACAAAGCGATTTATTTGTCAACCACATGCGATTGCGTTTTACTTGTTTGAGTAATTATGTGTGTCACGCTGTGCTGCACAGAGAAGCGCCATTAGTTTAGTCACATCAAAACGAGATGTTCTCTTGTCGATTTGGTCATTTCCCTTTTTTCATGGACTTGACAAAAAGTGCGTATTCCAACTTACTTTTTGGCTTATTTGGCATAATTGCCAAAGAGCCAATAGAATCATGAATTGTCCGTCGTCCGTCGTTGTTGTTGTCATTGTTGTTGTCATCTGTGCACAGTCACCCTGAGCACACTTGATCATAGAGATTTCATATCTTATACACATTTGCACCGATGTCTTATCTCAAAGCCTAGCAAAAATTATGTTACTGTGACCATAATTCTCAGTTTAGCAGCCATATTTGTGTTTTACTTTGAACCTTGATCCTTGACATTCAGTTAAAGATACAGGCTTGGCAGTCTTATGTATTTAGATACCCTTTTTGTGTCCTGTAAAATTTGCATTGATGCTACATATTTTCCCAGTTTGGCAGCCATATTTGTGTTATTTCACAGATCACATCTGGGATTTTGATCTTAGACACTCTCATTTCTTGTGATATTGTGATTCAAGATATTGTGACATGAATCATCTTAGTCTTTTGATAATGCCAATGAGCTCAGGTCCATCTGGACCTATTTTTTATTTGTAATAAATAGAATTTTCGCTAAATTTTCGCTAAATCGTTTGTTGGCAATAAATTAATGACACTTTTATCTTGAAATTTGTGTATCTATGTTAAAAAATGAGTTGTCTTACCATCCCTAATAACGGAATAACTCAAATTTTGTTTACATACAAACAAAATTTCTCGTTGTGACGTGACTAAGTTAATCTAATAGGAACAAGCCAGGTTCTAATATTTGTCAACCCTGTCTTCTGAGTAGTCATGATTTATCCATGAATTGCTGATGGAAATTGCATGCGATCATAAACTGTAAGAGACTGTATCGCATAGTAGATCTGAGGCCTTATTCCAAATTATATTTGTCTCACTTAAGCTAGTCCATGTTGTCATGAAGGCTTTTAGCTGACCGGTGGTGAATACAGCAATAAAACAAGAGTTTACACTAATGTATGTTACAATACCAATTGTTTACCACGATTTGTTTTTAGTGGATGCATACATAGTGATTTCTTTTGACTTCTCTGCTAATACGTAAAGCGGACAATGCCATGTATCATGACGCAAACAATGATATAACTTTGTCTGGTAGTCAACTTGTCAACGGTAGTGTAAGGCCGCAGATACACGATACAATTTAATCGCTTGCAATCAATGATTGCACGCGATTTCAAACAGAAAATTGTCCATAAAACATTACTATTCATAGCTAAGAAATTAGAAACAATAAATCCTGGATTATTATTACCACTGTAACACTTCTATGTGTATCACTCTATGGTATTACTCAAATAAGTAAGACAAAATCGCTTGCGATTGAAATCGTGTGCGATTGGATCGTGTCGTGTATCTCCGGCCTAAGGAGTGGACTAATCTAGCAGTGGACAAAGGGTCTAGAATTACGCAATCATTTAGTTATGACATATAATGAGTACTTTCTGCCACTTTGCTGATCACGGTCATACCTGGCTTCAGCGGTAATGATTAACTAACATGAATATACATGAACAAGTCCAAGATGGTTTGTTTCCCGAGTCTAATAAGCCAGACTAATGCACTTGTGTACCAGTAAAATCATATGCAATATGTAAACCACCTGTTATACAGTCTGAAAGATGGCAGCATTTTCTAGGCTGTATATGTTACATTCAGCCCTTGAAACTGATATTACGTTGAGACAACCATGCTGTGCCTTTTACTCGAACAAAACCATCAGTTGTTCTCAAAATGAAGATCACTGGTCAGAGCTCTACTGGATTACTACTCAGTACGGAGTGTAGTAATGGCCGTCAGCAATCCGGAGGCGTGTTTACTCCAACTCAACGTGTTTACTAAAAGCCTCCAGTGAAACACATTGTCACGAGGATCCAGGGTTCACAAAGCTGCAGCAAAGAGTGCGAAACTTCTTCTAGTGAGAAAAGTTTAAAAGTTTCCACAGGCTTTTTATATTTGAAGAAATATTAGGTTCGAGACAACTTAGATTTTCAAAGAGATAATTGATGATCGGCTGGATATCGTGTTTTGGTTTTTTTCCTTAGATGATATTGTCTGCCTCACTTTGAAGTCAAAAAGAGCATTTGGCACCCAGGTTCATTGCCTACTTTCTAGAATGGGCAATTGTTCAGTTGCCGTCTACCAAATGAAAGCACCGTTTCTAACGTCATGATGTCATGACGTAACGTAACGTAATTTATGACGTGACAACGTACTGAAAAACAAAATAATTTTCATTTTGTCTCTTAGACTACCTTTATGATGGTCAGTTTTAAGGTTGAAGACCATTTACTGTCACATTTCATTCGATAGAACAAAAATATTGACTATTTTTGCAGTGTTCGAAATAAGGCCAGTCCATCGGACAATGACTGGCTAAAACTGTTTCGGTCAGACTGATTTCAAGATCTGTGAGACATCTTTACAATTAAAGTACCAGTACAAATAATGTCTTTACTGTCACCAACCAGCAGTTGGTCTGTCTGCTTGTCTGTCGAATGACAGTATGTGGTCGTCCGCCTAAAAAACTTGTAAAAATAGAAACTAAGACAAAATAAAACAGACGATAACCATCAAAATAGAAAACAAGACAAAACGAAAATTTCAATTTCAATTTCGACTCCATGACATTGTTTTCTTTGATGACATCATGAAGTTAGATACCATTGCTATGACATTCGACAGACTAGTAGTTGCACAACTACTTTTTTCATTTTAATACTTGTTTCGAACACTGAATATTTGTTTGCCAAGACCATCCCAGGCACTCCAGGTCGTTATGCAACAATCTTGTTCGCTTACGGATGGAAATCTGATACTGAGAAGCCCATAGACGACTGAACGTGACTTGCGTAAATATAATTAACTCTGACAAAACAGAGAGGCTAATTAGAGACATCTATGCGCCAGCTTCCACAGTACGGAAATGAGTAACGTTAGTCGGTTTCAACTGGGCGTTCTCAGAGACCCAGAGTCCCAGGCATGCGTTCTGAGAGATTGTTTCGAATATCATGCATGACCCATAATAGTTCTTGAAAACCACTGCAGTGGTATCATTAGCACTAGCCCGTACGCCTGAGATGTATGTTATCAATCCACAGATGTCTTAATTAAAGGTACCTTAGAAATTGGGAGAATATGCCTTAATAATTACATTCACTTGTTGTTGCCATAATTCGGACAGGTGAACATGGTCTGTGAATTAGTACTGCCTTTGACTAAATACTAGTCCGGATGGAATTTTTTGTCCTTAGTGCTGTCTAAGGGTGAAATAAGACATGAGGGGTATATAGTCTCAGACGTGTTTATTGAGTGCTGTAACGTAACATATACACATGTGCATGGTTGTGTGTCCCTGGCAGCACTGGCTGCTTACTGGCTGGGTTGACCTTTATACTACCCCGGTTACTAATGCTATGGGTAAACAGAATTGACTGGAGCTTGGCCTTTAAGTTTGACAGAAGATTTTGCTTGGTTGATAGAGGGCAGGTTCTTACGCTAACAAAAATCACATCTCAAGAAGTGCTACCCCTGATGGAGTAACAATACCCACAATCCGAGATAACAATTATCACGTGGTTAGCACCACAATTTGTAATTTTGTTTTACCCACTTTCCACCAGATGTTAGTCCCTACATGGAAACTGATTTCCGATTGGCTGAAAATACTCAACTCAATTTTTACTGTAGAGGGCAGCACTAAAATTTGTCATACTTTGAGTCCATATTAACACTGAACAGATGATGAAAACAAAATTTTGTACATGTAATTTATTTGTTATTTACATTTACTGCATCTTCAGTATGAAACTATTATCAGATCTTTCACAAATTCAGTGAAATAAAGCTTGCTCCATTGTGTTGATAGGGCATTTGCCCACAATCAGATTTTAGCACAATTATCACTTTGTTAGCATGACAATTGTCTATCTCAGATTCTGCATATTATTGCTGACTTTGCAATTTATCTGTCCGTAACTGTAACCAGGAAGTGACGACCTAAAAACTATCGCAAAGGCAATGTTGCCGCCACTTTCTTAACATTGAGGGATATTTTGTCATTGCATTGAAAACCATCATAATAAACTATTAAATTTCAAAATATATTCAATACTGAAATTTTGAATAGGAACATGCTCAAAATAAGACATAAAGGTATCAATAGCTTCACAAAAGCTGCAAACTTTTGAACAATGTTGAGCGCTGAACTTTAGGGGTCACCTTACACCAATCCCTCCATTACTAGAGGGACATTTCATAATTGTTGTGCTGGAAACCCGCGTTATGCTGTTCTGCTTAGGTTTTACTGCAGTTATAATCAATGTAATCATGTGACGGAACATATTGTGTGTCAAGCCAAGGTATTTAGTGTGGGGCCATTTTAGTGCAAAGGAAATGTCCACTAAGTTGAAGTGCCGGGGACGAAATGTCCAGTTTCCAACGAGTAGCGGAAATACTGCCCTTCTGTACAATTGGCAGTAGTGTTTCCTTTGCAGTCACATTATGTCCATGCACTAGCCTTGTGTAGTTGTTAGCACTGACTAGATAGGACGCGTGCTTTGCACGGGAAAACGTGTGGCAAATACTCTGTATGCAAAAACACCCTCATAAAGTTCCCATTCCCTCTAAAATAAATGTTCACAACAGAAAATCTCACCCTCTCAAAAACAGTTCCAACCCCGTGACCTTGTTGAATAAATTATGCTACTGGACATTTCATTCATAATCAATCGGGAAATAAGAAATTTGTTTAATATTTGTAGGTCCCGGAACAGATTTTAAATGTTTTATTTGCATTTCTTGAAAAACTTGTGTTAATTATTATTATTCCAAAAATAGGGAGGTGTCATCATTAGGGGTAATACATAGGGCTGGGACGACTAGTCTAGACTAGTCGATAGTGAGTTGCATGTCCCGACTAGTCGACTAGTAATTCACTAGTCGACTAGTCTATTTCCTTATAGGGTAAATGGACAGAAATGGTCAACAATTATATTAATTCACAATATCTTGACCTAAATAATACAATATAAGAAATATAATGAATTGTGTGTAATCCATCACATGAACAGTGTACTCAACAATGTAAAATTCATTAAACATGGGGGTCTGATGTTATGTCTGGGTCTCTGTACATGTGTTATGCAGAGATTTGAACTTCATTTACTCAACAAATAACAGTGGTTTGCACTAGACACAACTAGTCGACTAGTCTAGACTAGTTATGTACCCGACTAGTCGACTAGTAAAATTGCTAGTCGTCCGAGCCCTAGTAATACGATTCCACTTCATTGGTTTCGTGTGACAAAACAATTGGCTTATTTTTTTTTTTTTGCCTTCTGTCTTTGGAGCAATTTGCCTACTGTGCTGAGGTTTGGCCAGTTCATTCTTAATTGGCCCAGTGGTGCAATACGCAAACCTAACGAACTCAGGGCAAAGGTTTGGGGTAGTCTCTCAGTAGATTACTGCCTTACCACACTAAGAGGTAAAATTTGTATTGGAATGTAGTGAAGGACATTGGACATAAGACACACAGAGAAACTGCTACCAAAGCAACATTTACATGTGATGTAAGGACGTGTGGAACATTTTCTTGATGTGTAGCACTAGTTTTCTTTGACCGGAGACCAGTCTGGACATTCTGATTACCAGATTGGAGACCCATCTTCTTTGCACAGTCATTTTCCCGCCACGAATCCTGCAGCAAATATAAAAATCTTAAATGTTCAAAATAAAATGTTTTGTTTATTATTGGTAATAACATATAGTTTGCATAAGATGCAATTACC
>JBCAUI010242079.1:0-16315 GCA_038406195.1 Haplosyllis anthogorgicola
GTTATGCACTAGTTGTCAGCAATGTCAACACTAAGCACATCCTAGCCATTCAATGCACCAATCATCGCAAATAATTCTAAATAGAAGCCGTATCAATATGTAGTAACTATTTTATCAAAAAGTCATGCGATAAGCTACTCCATGACATTAGTTTATGGGAATCGGATGACTATCAAACGATCGTATTTTCAGATTGACTTGCGAATACATTCCAGCACTGCTGATCTGTCGAGCTATGTTCAAAATACAGTTTGGGAGCTTATTACTCCGATTAAAGCTCAAATGTCATATCACAAAACATATTACAAAACAACAAATTCTATTTCTATGAAATTCAATTAATATTGAATAGATATAATTCATACCCAATCATAATGTGCTTCAACATCGCAGTAAGAGATTCATTTGTTCTAAAACCTGAACCAAGTGGCAGGATTTCCATGAAGTGTATTGTATTTTCAGATTTGAGTATGTTGTTCCCGCCGTCATTATGTTATTATGTTATTTCTCGTTCCTGTCTTGTTTATTTTACCTACTGAAAGCTCAGCCAGATTTTCTCTGGGTAATTCCGATTCAGTTCTGTAATATTATGATAATTATTAATGAAAATAAGTAAAATTCACGACACATGCACAGTGTACATTTCAAAAAGTAAAATGAGAGTAAGAGTTTGTGGTTAATGTGCCCTGATCAATCACTGACCAGTTGTTTCTTCCGCGCAGGTGCTGGTATGCTGGTTTCAACGATGTTACTGATGCTTCTGTTGAGCGAGATAATACCACAAGAACTGATCGCCAGACCTATGCTGGGTATGCAAATTTTATGACATTATGTCTAGGTTTCTGTGGAACATTAGATACTTTTATATAATAGATGTGGCATTCTCATATGCATCGTAAAAGGAATCCTGTCGCAAGAACGTGTGCAAACGAACGCGTACTCACATACAGACAGATCGCCCTGGATTTGTTTAATTTTTGTGTGATGTTGGGGTTGGGAGGGGGTGTCGCAATTTCACTTTAATGCAATACTGTTGTGATTGAGTGGGAGATGGGGGTGGAAGATAAGTATGTGTACTTATAATTTTCTCAAACGTCTTTGTGTGTTTGATTAATCATGTCCATTGCACAAATTATTCCCAACATTTCATCCTTTGTAGGAACGTACTATGATCTTCTTTTTATTACGACATCTTTGCCTTTGGCTCTGTCGACTGTTATCTGCAGCATCGCTTCAAAGTCCGGTGGACCAACGGCACCTGCGACTATTCTCAGAACTGTGCGTAAAAAACAGTGTCTAATCAATATTACATGAACAAAAGCTATTATCTTCGCTTTGTTTTGTTATGTTAGGGGCGACAACTTGATTCTGAAACGCAACAGACAGCGCTTCACGAAACAATGAACTTATCTATTTTCAAATAAATCTACCGTTAAAGTCCTTTCGAACTCCAATAGGCTAATTAAGTTCAATTCGTACTTTTTGAATGTGTTTCTTAAAGGTCGCGTTCTGTGCGTTTTTTACGATCGCAAATACGGAGCTGCAAGCGGTGACGAAATGGATGTTAAAGGCATTGTGAGATCAGAGAGTCAAACCAGGTAAGATAAAAAAGTTACCCAATGTATCAAATGTCTAAGCATGCGATCAATGCGTGACTATTTACTCCTATTTTTTTTTTATTTTCATATGTCCATTTGATTCACCATTGCAGTTTAGCATGTCATCACTAAAAATTCGTCAAAAGTGGGAAAACATAATAAGAAGAAATAAATAATGGGTAACCATGGATACATCATTTCCAGTCTTTAGTCTCCAATGAAAATGTAAATCTTGTATTGTTTTGTAGTGCTGCAGCTTCAGCTACCTACGAGTGGAGGCTGATAGCAAGAGTTCTGGACCGCCTCTTCCTCTTCTAATTTTCTTCATAATTGTGGTCATAGGAAGCCTTGCTGTCCTACCCAAATAAGGATACGAGTCGCAATCGAGTCCCAAATCATTAACCATGGTTCTTATCCTGGCGAGTTGATGAAATAAAGAAAATTATTCAAAATAACAACTTTGGGGTATTTATTTATTAAGTTATTAATTAGACTAGAGGACCCACCCCTGTTTGGGGACACCAAACATTCAAACCGCTACATACCTTACACTATTCCTCGTAGGTTTGATTTAAACATACATATCTAATGCTTATCAACCTGCACAAATAGTCCAAGGTTGATTTTTAGTGCAACACTAAATTTCTTTATTTTATAAAATCTTTTCTAATTTTTTTAAGCACCCAATTTTGGGACAGGCGGATCAGTTTTGGGACACAGGGACACCCAGTTCCTGGACACATAATAATTCATACAAAAACAGTAAATTTTATTGAAGATTTTTTAGTTGCATGTATTAACGTTTCAGGCTTAATTTTGATGTGCAAGTGAACCCCACAGATAATAATGACCAAGATTTACCATGCTTAATAATTTGCATCTGAACCTGGTGTTACATCAATAAACATTAAGAAAATTCAATGTAGGAGTTACTAAATTGACTATAGCTTTGCAGCTATTAGATACAGTACCTTGCAAGAGGTACCAAAATGACTGTCTTGACCCTGTGCTTCTAATGGTGGTTATTTCATGTTGCTGCAATGTCTGGGTCAAAAGATATTGCCAAAATATGAGCATGTGTCTCAGAAGTGGCTTAGGCTTGAAAATCACTACCAATACCGGGACAGTGTGGTGTGGGGTCAATACTCAACATAGGTGTAAATCCTTCAAACTGTATGGAAGCATGGAGTTTTCAACCTATTTTAATTGAAACTTTTTTTGAATAATAAATATTGATTCTACAAGACCTAAAAGATTGGTATATTAAAGTTGCATGCACAGAAATGTGCCATTTTGGCCAAGAAGTCATATTTTAAACAATTTTCAAAGCTTTTTTAGTGGCACTCAGCTTTGAAATGATAGCAAAGGCTACCAAGTGAAAGAGAAATATCCATACTACCATCCTGTGACATTTAGATGCACAAAATAATAATATTTACATCAATTATAGGCCATTTTCCATGCGTTTTGTCCCAAAACAGGGTACGTCCCAAAACAGGGGTGGGCCTCTACAAAAAATAAAGAGGAATAATTCTCGTTGCACTAGGTTTCAGATACTATACATAAACAAGCGGGCTCAAAACCATTGCAGGGACACATATTTTCCTCGACACCTGAAATTTTGCAATGCATCATGGGAAGTTTTATTTTGAAGATGTTTTGATGTTTTGGCCTTTTTGCGCAAAATTTATCTAAAAATGAACACTAACAATGAAAATTTAACAAATTTTGATTCTTATAAAAATTCTGCAAATGCTGCTGAACAAAGGCAAGGGCACAATGGCTCTGAAAGTGGCGAAGAAACGGAGAAAACTAGTGAAAACATTAAACCCAATTACACTACCCCCATACCTGGAACGGCTCGAGTTCAATTTAATAAAAATAGGAAAATAATTATACGTAATGTGCCTCCAGTAACATATGAGGTAAACTTTATACACATACTATGCGTTATGTTGTTCACATTATGTTGCGTAAATTTCTAAGACGAGTCTATTAGATGTTCGCCCAAGTCATATCGGTCACAGCAACCCTCCCATTCACCCAGTCTAACTAAACTCTAAGATTATTAAACTGTTAACCATTACATGATGACATGAAGAGCGAGACTGAACAACTTATTATGAAAATAAACCAGTGTGCTCTTCGCTCTGATACATGGGTGTGCGCGGATTTCGGATCAAATGCTTTTCAGACCAGTGTGAGAAAGACTTTTCGGACCAGCCATGAAACTTAATTTTTATTATTTCAGTGACTTTCTTGGGGGTCCTTGTCATTAAAGACTGAAAATTCATCCCAGTTTTAGTACCATTTGACACATTTGAGTGTGTTGTCATGGTACGTAAAGTTTTATGACATCATTTTATAGACTACTTATTGCACAGTGCCATTTAACTATTGCTTCAATTTGATCACCAAAAATTTTCACAGAATTTAGTTTCACAATAAAATAAATATTGCAACACAATTTTGCAATTGTTCAAATGATAAATTATTGGTGTCTCCTGTTATTGGCTTTTATTTTGAGAAAAAAGATGTGATAGTTCCTTGACAATGTGACATGAAAACGTAATGTTTCTGTTTTAATTGAAAACAAAAGTCAGTATTCCATACCCAAGACAGCATAATCTTATCGAAATTCAATCGATGGATGTGAAATGGCATGACAGTGTATGTTTGCTTTATTCTTAATCAATTATGCTTATTTTAATATTTGGTCCGAAAAGCCTCACAAACTGGTCCGAAAACCCCTTTTTGTGTTGGTTCGACAAATCATTGGTCCGAAGTCCTTGGCTACCGATACATGTATGTTTTGTGTATTTATCCTTCTAGGAAGTGAAGAATTTTATGAATGGATATGCTGTTGATAATATTTCGATCAGTAAAAAATCTAGACATGGTACGTAAAAATGTAACAAAATGAAAAATCCACAAGTAGACCTTGTTTTGGAGGACACCTGTCTTTAACGACATTCTGCCTTTTACGACACTTTGTCAGTGCATACAACCTTGTTAAAGCTCGTTTAAATGACCCTGTATTGGGGTACATTCTTGTTTTTTTACGACACTTTTGCAAAAGAAACGACAAGAGAAAAGTTCTGTGCCCCTCAAGACAGGTTTTACTGTATTGCTTTTCAAAGGTATTAGCTTCTAAGTTGCTTGCGTGAAGAAATCACCTTTAGCTGTTAGTTTCAAGATTTTACACCTGTTTATTGAGCACTGACTATTACAATGTTTCACCAAAAAGATGCATCATTACGCGTGAGAAATGTATTTATACAATGACTGAAAGTCATCATCGACTGTAAACGAAATGCAAATACAGACCCAGGCGGATTTTTATCCATCTTTGTTTAACGTTATCTTGAAATACAGTGTATGTATGTAGAATATGTTGGCTTTTACACATACGTCGGTCAGGAATATGTGTGTTGAAGTGTCGAGTACTTTTGCAGCAATAGTAACGCTCGTGGATGGAGAAAAGGCAGAAGAAATTTGTGAAGCATTGAAAGGACAGCAACTGTTGGGCACAGATGTGACTGTATCAATCTACCCAAATGATAACTTACTGTGTGTCGCTCACTTACCATTTAATTTGGAAGACAAGGATTTCTTTGATATTGTTAGTGAGTTTGGTGGTGTAGAAAGGTGCTTCCTCCTGAGAAGTGATTCAGGTATTCGTTGGTATTTGTTATATCAGTTGAAAATTTGCGATTGCCATTTGTTTGTGTCATGCAACGTAAAATGAACAATATCTCAGAACGAGTGAATTTGAAATAAGTTTTGAAGAACATTGCAAATTGCATTAATAAATTTTATAATTTATCTTTAGGAAAAAGTAAGGGCTATGGCTTTGTGGAATGGCAGCATAATAAAGAAAAATCTTGTCAAGCGAGGCAAATGATCGACAATAAAAAGCTTGGCTCGTGTACGTTGCACTGTGCATTTCTTGAACCAACCATCCTCAGCTTTGAAGATTTACATTCCAAATGCATTCGTGTGGACCATTTACCTCCAAACTACACCAATGAAACCGAACTTATGAATATTTTGAGTCGAGTCCAGTCACCGAATGTTTTCAGGGTACACATTTTTACTAATGAATGACTTTATGCCACCGATTTTGACATGCGACATATTGGCTATAATTATTTGTAAATGACTACATGTATTTAATCGTTGGAGACATGAAATATTATTATCATATAAAAGTTAGTATATCTTAGACAAAGTACAGTAAGAAACTCCAGCATTTGTTTCGTGTTGTATACTGGGATTGATTCTAGTCACGAAAAGTCTTCCAGAAATTAATCAGTAATATTATAATGGCATGATACCATGTTGGATTTGTTTATTTTACAGTTGGGTGTTAGAAACGAAGGTCAGGGTTTTGCAATAGTTGGTTATGAAGATGCTTCGGCTGCAGAAAAAACGCAACAAGAAGTGAATGGATATATGTTGAACGGCCATATGATTCGTGTCACCTACTGTGTCCCAGGGCAGCAGGCAGAGGAGATATTTAACCGATTAAAAATGAGTGTTGTAAGTATAATATAATTGTTAGTGAAATGACTGTTGCTATCAGGGAAGCAAAACGTCAATCTGTCGTTTCTACCCAATTTATTAAATGATCAACTGTTTTCATATGACCATAGTCTAATAAAAAAATTGGAACAGTTTATGGAATTGGAAATTATTTAACACAATGAGATTTTCATGAAAACGTTTGAACAGACTAAACTTGTTGTTTATTTGAAGAATGCTGCGAACAAGGGAGGTGGTCTACTGCCTCCACCACAAAGTCTTATGGATATGAAACCGAACCTGATGAATCAACAAGGAAACCCACCTCAGAGTAACCAAAAGGGACTTATGAACGGCCCAGACATAACTAATCCAGCAATGCAGAATCTTCTTGCTCAATCACCACACGGTAGATGATCAACCACCTGTGCATTAAAAATTGTGAAAAGATCAAATTACAGTAACTTCACAACAAATGCCCGTACAAAAAGGGTTACGATTGTGCAACAATTTAAAGTGCAACGATAACAGGGGTGTATGAAAAAAAAACGAAGATGCATTGGAAATACAAGTAATTTTCACTTTCTTTGCAGTGCTACAAACATTCCAGAATATTCTTTTACAACTACAACAGCAAAATATCAGCAGAATGCACAGTGCAAAACCTGGCTTGCTGGGCATGGCACCACACATGCCTCATAATAACGTACTGCTGAATCCTAACATGCAGGTCGCTCTACTTGCAGTGATACTTGCTTCCCAAATACAACAGGTAAAATATTCTTGATAGCAAATATCACAATTTATCTTCACTCATTTTACAATGGATTTTTAAGTGACTTTCACAGGAACGAATGTTATAATACTGACCTCTGTTACAGGCACAGCCATCCATTTTAAGTAACCCAATACTGCAACAGATGATTTCAACCAGCATGCAACAACAGTCAAATGTGGTAAGATAACTTTTGAAGAGAAATGTTAGCCACAATGTTTAACAGCAGCAATTCATAATTTACTTCATGTAAAGTTAGTGAGGTGAATCGAGCCGAAATGTGTTGAAATTAAAGTACAAAAATGTGTCATTGTGTTGTAATGATTTTGCCTTCCTTCTGTTTTAGTCTCGCCCGTCGTTGCTGGGTAATCCCATGATTGCTCAAGCAAACATGATGCTGCAGACGAGCAATTTGATGAAACTGTTGAGTGCAACCCCACCGAATGCTCAGAATATAAATGTGAACGTTATAGCAAACTTCAGTCAGTTAGTTAGTATACTGCAAGGTATGGGCAGCACATTTGCAGAGAAACCAAATGAAAGCGAACAGGGACCTGAAAGTGGCAATAATAGCAATGCATCGAAAGGGTTACTCGGTGAAAACCCATTTGGTCCTTCCTCAGGTGGTCTGTTAGGCAATGGACCACCCACTTCACAGGGCAAGGGTGGAGGCATGGGACCTGCAAACCCTTTATTGGCTTTGTTCTTGGAACAGCAGATTCGTCAACAGTTATCCTGCCAACAATCTCAGACTCAGTCTAGTTTGAATCAAATCTCGGAATTAGTGAGCAACAGTCTTAAAAGGCGCCATGTGTCGTATAATAACAATACAAATCCACAGCCATTTAACAACAATGCTAGCAGTGGATTGCTCCCAACACCATCGCAGCCGGGAGGCGCTGCTGGAGCTGTCCGTGCCCTCTTTGGTAGTAACTCACAATCAAGCAATAGAGGTGGTCTGCTACCTACACCTGATGACGATGATGATAACGACGATAATTATGATGGTCCCATTCCACACTTAATGCAATCATTTGTCTCTAGTGGGACTACTATGCCGGGAAACTTTGGCAGTAGTAGTGGTGGTAGGGACGATTTGAACAGTCCCGCTAAGAAATTTCCTAAAATGGATGGATATAACAGCCAAGGAAAGAAATCAGGACTTTTGGGAGACATGCCGGATAGTATTAAACAGAGTATTCTTGGGTATGCGACAGGGACCTCATCCAGTAACAACAGCAATAGTGCTAATAAAGAAAATGACGGATTTGACCCATCAACGGGTTACTGGGCCAAGCAGGTACAACACCTTATCATAAATCAAACATGCACGCATAGTTAGTTGGACTTTACTTGTTACTGAAAATGGTGCTTAAGAGATACTATGGTGAAGATGTAGCATCACATGTAGGTGAACGTGAAGATGAGAGGAAAATGAAAACAACCCATCAACAGCACATTGCATGCCGTTTGAATAAAATGTATGTTTATTTTAGAGTGATTATGGTTATGGCTCTGATTCTGCTACTGAGCAATGGCAGTCAGACTACAGTAATTACTATTCCCAGTATTATTTAGAGCAACAGGTAAGGTGTCACTTAAACAATGATGTCCTGTGTACTTACAGAATCTGTTTTTTGTGTGACGTGGTGCCTAGTTTGGTGTACGATGTTATTGTAGTTTAATGCTACAAAAAAGTTTTACTGAATCAGACAAATTATAGTTCAGTTTATGAGAAGCATGTACGTGTATACAGTGAAAGTACCTGCTAAATTAAATTTTTTGTGAATTGAATGTTTTCGTTTTGGGGTGAAATAGTAAATATTCTGAATGGTATGAATGTCGTCCTATCATTGTTAAAGTTTTAAAGTATTTCTATTTTGACCTGTTTGATTATTTCAGAAACCTTCGAATAATAATGACCAGTTTAGCAGCCAACAGAACCAGCAATCTAACAACAGCTCCCAGCAAAATTGGTACCAACAAGGTGCAGAATATAGCCAATATTACCAACAATATTTTCAACAGTATGGAATGGGTCAGCAGTCCGACTATGTAAGTCAAACACATGTATTTTGAAGCAATTTCACATGGAAATTTTCAACACAACATGTGTTTTACTTTAATTATTTTTAATTCAGGGTTAGAATCATTTTACAATTCCAAGTTCGGAAATATGGGCTAAATAAGAGGAATTCCCTCATTCTAAGTTCACATTTCCTTTTAAGTAACGTGAGTAATTTTTAAGTTGTAACACACACCAGGTATCCATACCCTGGTTTGGGCAAACACACTGACACACTATTTGGTATGCACAGTGGACAGTTCGCCCAAGGCAAGTTTCACTGTAGAACTTGTCTTGAGCGATGCCTGTCTTCAACGATACCATGTCTTTTTACTACACTTTCCACAGCATACAACGTTGTTAAAACAAGTTTAAATGACCTGTCTTAGGCGACACCCTGCCTTTTAAGACACCTTTTGGGTGCGAAAAGTTCAGTGTTGCTCAAGACAAGTTCTACTGTATATAATTTCACAGTTTAAAAAACGTTAAAGACTCCACGGGACAGAAATATGGTTCCCGATCGATCCCCGTTGTCTGTTCCCCTCCCCGTGCCCCGTTCCCCGTGACCTTCATGACCTTGGTCAGTACACAGAAATCGTATCATTTTGGAAACGAAGAGCACAAAGGATAGAATGAAAAAAATTGACGCTGTGTTTTTCATGCACTATTGTTAAACTTCTGATGCGAATTCTGTGTACTGTAATTGAAGTAAATGTTTATGCTTGAAGTAACATTGAGTGGCAATTACAGCAAGATAAAATAATATTTTTAGATAAATTTAATGGCAAGATAAAATAATATTTTAGATATAATTCCATTTTGATGTTTAGGTAAAATGATGTTGCATTTTCATAATTTTACTAAAAATAAATTCTTGCAAAGTTTTGGAACGGAGGATCAGGTCACAATTTCATGTAGCAGGGAGCAGTGTAAATCCCCGTCCCCGTGGGGCCACGCTGCCCCGTGGAGTCTTTACAAAACGCCAGTGTACAGTGCAAATTCAAAGTAGTACAAAGCAGTTGACTTAAATATGAATATTTAGGGTTCGTTTTGTAGCCAAACTGTTGCAAATGGCATGGTGCTGTACAAAACAGGTGTAGCTGAAAACAGCTTGTACTGTACATGTACATGCATTTCCAATCTCCTTTCAGGATTATACCAACAATGATGGAAGTAATATGCAAGGAAATTGGTCAGACTATTATGGATATAATGATGTAAGTTGAGAAACTTCGCAGTTGATGTTTCCCTTTCGTTTGCAAATAGTGTTGTCAAACTTAGGATAATGAAAATCGTATTCTCTATTTAAAGTTAAAAGAACTAAATTAACTTAATTCTGACAAGGTAGATGTTGTTTATGGACATGTACTTTTGCATTAAACGCCTCACTGTACAAAACCCAGATTCACATTACATGGTTGGACATTGGTCATGTTTTCTTGGCGATGGAATGCTTACAAAATATAGTGTCGTAATTGTTGTTTTACATTAATAGTATAACCTTTTATTTTCAGATAATTTCCACAATGCGGTCATTTTGTTACATGCAGTTGGGTATAATGTAAAAATATAAACATTATGCCATCAGACAGCCTAAGCCTAAGCAATGAATGATTGTGTGAAAGTATATACATTACAACAAAATATATAGTTAATTGTAGTCAACCTCTTTTAGCATGGTTTTGCACTGATGGGACTTTGGTATATTACGCCCGTGCTTTGCTATGCGCCTTTCATAATTTCCCCCTACCATAGTAAAGTTTAAGTATGGATGTGAATGGATGAGTGTGAACTGATATATCTGTTGTGTTGAATGTGACCGCAAAATCATTGTTTCTTATCATTATTGTTTCCTTACTGATTGATTTTTCCCTTCTAACAGTTCTGCAGATGAAACTGTGACATTTACAGCATGGTGCTACATACACTACCAGCATTGTCTTCTGTCTGATTGTCCCAATGCAGTACAGTAAAATAAATCTTTAACATGTGCACACACACCCGTACACACAATGCCACCAGACAGGTAACCTGGATGGTTTTACTGTACTGTATCTGTAGCTTTTCAGTTCGAATTGTAATCAGAAACTGTACCTTTCTTTTCAGCAATCACAATATGTGCCACCGCCACCACCAACAGAGCCCCCAGGTCTCTTCAGTGCAGAAGATAGTGCTAGTTCCATGAGTGTAGGTCGCAAACCACCATTGATAAAGATGTACAATCAGGATTATATGGCTAGAAAGACACCAACTATGAAACCACGACAGGTAATTTGTAACTATTCCGTATATGTAAATAAGAAAGTAAGTAATCTTCATGATATGATACAAAACACAGTTGAAATATGACTTACAGTGATTAAAAGGTACAAAGTGATCATTAGTGATTATAAATTAATGTGTTTCTATCTTCAGAGTACAACATCTAATGTCCAGCCTTTACCACCGGGAACAGAACCACCTAGTCTATTGGGACCCGTAAGTTTTTCTCAGTGAACTTGTTAAATTATTTCCCAATACTGTTATGATTGAGGCAGCATTAATAAATTTATTAATATTTGAAGCATATCAGTTTTGCTCAATACACATTCAGCCACATTAATAGTGAATAAATGGTACTTATTGCTGTTCATTATTTAATAGCCACCGTCAAAGACTCCCATCGGAGGCAACAAGAAGCCACACTTACTGCCCTCTCCAGAACCGAGTCCGGATGGACATTACGTGGGACAACATTCGCAGGGTCTTGGTGGACATTACGCAGATTCATACATAAAAACATCAAAATTAGATTTCTGATAGTTCTGATAGGCCCATCAATCGGTACTTTAAAAAATGTTAGGCTTTATAAAATTAATCTTAATTTACCAAGTTAAGGTACTAAGATTTTAAATCAGAGTTAGAATATCGATGCACAGTATTTTTGATAGAAACAGTTCTGAAGAGCAAAATTGATTTTGTGCCTTAGAAACTAATGTCGAAGTTACACGCATGTTTTGTTACTAGTGACCGTTTGCATTATGTGAAAAGCTAGAATTATTCATCGTTATTAGTAATAAATTACAAATTGTAGGAATATTGATAAAGAACCATGTGAAGAAATTTATTAAATGAATAAAGTAGTTAGATGTAATTTTTTTATCAGAATAACCCTTGGAAACGAAAAACATAATCCGGGCCAAAATTGTTCGTATGCACTGTTTGTATTTTCACTTGAAAGGAGCAAAATGGAAAAGACTTTTGTACGTATGGTGATGAAATATTTCAAAATCTCAATGGGGTTAATGTTGTAAATGTTGGTTATTGTACGATACTGGATTCCAGTCAATACAAGTGTCATTGTAATGTAAATGCTCAGAATGTGGTTCAAGGAAAAAACTCGGTCATGGGTCCAGTGCCTGTTTTTTGGCTTTGACATTGTTGGGTAAATATGTTGTAATAAGACGAATGAAAGTGTTAATCCATGTTTTATTTTTCAATTCGTATACGTGTGTACTTCTCCCCCCTGAGTACACCTGTAGGCGAATATTGTCAGAGAATTAAAAGACAATGCTAAGAAGCCAGACATTGATTAAGTCTTTCATTTGTTTAACACTAAAGACGCAGCACATTTAGTATTTTTAACATAGTGGGTTTTTGCGCAAGTGCAAATAGATGTAAGTGTACAGTGCAAGAGGCTATTTGCCGTGTGGTGTGCTTTGAATATTTTAAATGTGGACGGTAACTTCTTGTCACGTGCAAAATTCAACCATATTTTGAAAAACTTTATCAACTCGTTTATTTTCACGTGAACACGATTATCAGAATTTGTTTGACTGGAAATTTAACAGGGACATATTTTTAGAATTCGTGTACATAAACATTTTATGTTTTATTGGGGAAATTTATTGACTGGTACAGTTACTATTTATATGTAATGCATTTTATTATAATTCAGTTTGAAACATTTTTGGTATTGTTTACCTGAAATACAGTGAAATTAAAATGTTAGCACAAATTGTATTTCTGACATCAAATTTGAACTTGAATATAAAGGAAATTATTGTGATAAATATCACTCTGTGGATTGTGCGTGTATGTGTTGAATGTGTGTGACCGATGGGTTATGAATATAGATTGTGTATGTGTAACTTGGTATGATCTGCTTTTGGCATATTGCGTTCCCTCCGTGAAATAGAAATTATTTCTCCTAAATAATGGTAAAGTGGTATAATAACAAGGTATGAAATGACGGAATTCTTCACAAAAAAGCAGATTTGCCAAAAACAGGTTTTATCGTTATTAAGAATAAGAGGATATATTGTTTGTTAAGCTCAAGTAGATTGAGTAGGTTTTACATTTCAGTGATTCTATTTCGTTTGGTCTGTGGCCCAGTCCCCCCTGGTTCCAGACTCGCAGGAATTGATATCACTGTAACTCATCCCGATACAACTACAGAGTAAATGTCTATAATCTTGTATAATCTGCCTTCGGAAAACTGCTTTGTTCCCAGGGAATGAATATTACAGAGATCTGCATTCTTTAGAACTGCATATTGATGTAAAAGGCAATGGGGTACATGTAATTGGATTAATTTCACAAAAAACAAAACCAGTTTCACCGAAAGCAGATTTTACTGACAATAACAAAAATGTATATGTTTATTAGACTGAAGCAAATTGAGAAGGTTTCTTTCCATTTCCGGGACTCTGTGACTCCGCCCCCCCCCCCCCGGCCACCGACTCAAGGATTTGGAAAGGATTTCTTTTCATCAATTTGCTCCATCCTGACGCGGAGTACATGAGTACAGTATCGTATAATCTGACTTTGGCAAAGCGTTTACTTTCTGTGATTAAGTTTCGGAAATTATTTCTAAGAAAACAAATAAATAATAATATTTAATAATTGTCACAGAGAAGCAGTTTGGCCGAAACCAGATTGTACTACTGTCAAGTTTGTTAAGCTCAAGCTAATTGAGTAGGTCAGTCTTCTCGTTAGTGTCTGCGACCCCGCCGCTCCGGTCCCAGACTCCAGGAATTGACTTTCCCATTACACCATCTGAATTTTTGTAAATTACTAATACATGTATTAAAGAACATAAATACATGTGATTATTTTCAGCATAGGTCTGATTTTCGTAAATCAGACAAACCCTTCTTCTTCACTCATTAAAGGGTCTAAAATCAGTTATTAGAAATGGGGAAAAAAATGTTTGTTATCCACCAAAACATTTTTCCCTACTTATCATACATATATTTTGTTAAAGAGAAATTTAATAAATATTAGAAATGACAAGTAGTTGTCTTTATCATTTCTTTAATAAAACTCAACTATTGCTAGCGTTTTAAAAGTTTTCTGCAGTAATCACCCAGATAAAATGCCGATAACAATATCATTATTAGACATACCTTTAAGTGATTTAATTTCATTGTTTACTTGAAATTGCCTCCTGTTTCTTATCGCTTTTCCGCAGTTGATTGGTCGGTACTTGTCCCACTTGATCCTTATTGGTTACGGGAGAATCCAAGAGAATCCTGCACAGTACACGTTTTGCATGTTGCAAGGAGACTTTCGTGTTACTAGAGTTTTCTGTCCTACTTCAGGATAGTAAAAGTTTTTTTGTGTAAACATAAAGCTGTTTGCTTCCAGCAATGGCTTACAGAGGACCGTCGTATGGTCTTAGCAGAGAATGTCAACTCAAGGTTGGTTATTTTGTTTACACAAACGAGCAAGTGCGTGAAATTGCAAAATCGAAGTGCAATCGCGTACATGCATACGCTTCATTTGACAGGAGAGCAAACTTTTTTTGGTATGATACAGCTAATTAATTCATTGGAACTTTTCCAAGATCAGTTGAGTTAACTTGTAGGGTCAAATTAACATAATATGAGCAGTTGTAAGTTAAGTTTGGCTAGACTCTAGTTGTAAAGTGTCATAATGATGTTTTTTTTCCTTTTTATAACTACAGACAACTCTCTTTGAACTTTTGCATCTTATCAGTTCGCAAACATTATTAGGTATTATAAAAATTAAAGTGGGTTAAAAATTGTCGCATAATATAACCCTTTGGACCTGAATCGATGTTAGTTAGAAATGACTCCAATTTGTGACGAAACAACTACAGTACATCAATAAGGGAGAACATTTTCAAACAATCCAGCTGATTGATGCGTTTGCAGGTAACGACATGTTCTAAATAATGAGGGTTTTTCTTATTCCAATCTGTACCAATTCTACCTAATTTTCCATACACATGGACTGTCTCAAGACAATTTTCAGTTCAGGTTAATATTACATATAATTTCTATCCAGTGATGGAATATTGTTCAAGACTAAATTCAGTCCTTGTGCCAATAAAATACCAATACGCTTACATTCAAATTGATTGCAATTTAAACAAAAAGGTTAGCAATAGAGGAGGTCAATGAATGAACTAGAATGAACTCCTGCACTGAAAGGGTTAGTTTAAACAAATGGGAGCTGATTTCTGACCACGTTATGCACCAGCCCATTGACAGTATTTTAGAACATCAATGGATGTTGTACAATAAATCTCCTCTAATCCTTAACCCCAATAAGATATCTGATAAGGATAATTTATGGATTTTCCCAGATAGAAATTGTTGTGGCTGAGTTGTAAATTGCACGTTGCACAGAGATAACGTGGTAAGGAAACGATGAAGTATTGTAGATATTTCCTCCTTTCTTTTCATGGAATCTTTAACTGCAATTTCTATACAATTAGTCGTTACGTGAAATGTATCCCCTTTACTTGAAAACATACTTGACAAATTTCCCTACAAAAGGCAAGTGATAAGTTGTTCCTTTTTCCAAACTAGCCAGTGTTACCATCACAAATTCCGCTCGAACAATGAACTAATTCACTACAATGATGCAATCAAGTTTTTTCGAAATTCGTCTTTGCTACAATTGGTTACTAAAAAATCACCAATTTTGAATTAGTAGTTGACCTGTTATCATTATACTAACAAATTTAAGAAGCGAAACTGTCACGTTCCTGACAGGGGGGAGGGGGTCCATCCCCGAACCTCATCCCCAATACCTCAACCTCACCTGGGGTGGGGGGGGGGGGGGGGTCCACCCCCCAACCTCATCCCCCATACCTCCAATACCTCATCCTCACTGAGGGGGGCAGGGGCGTCCGTCCCCGAACCTCATACCCAATGCCTCATCCTCACTTGGGGGGAGGGGGGGGGGGGTCCATACCCACACCTCATCCTCTCAGCCTTTCCAACATTACAATAATGCAGGTTTCCTGTCACAACCTCAAAGTAGTGGGGGGGGGGGGTTCCCTCCTCCCAACTGACATCTCATCCACCTATGGGCCATTTTGCCCCAAATGCCTCAATTCAA
>JBCAUI010242190.1:0-30485 GCA_038406195.1 Haplosyllis anthogorgicola
TTAAAATAGTAATGTCTGGTCTAAATATAGAAACATACTTATCTACAACCAATCACAATTATCAGATGTTATGTAATATCCAAAAATAGTAACACATCACACAACATCCCATGGTGTTGTAAAATAGGAAGTAGGTTACTTCCTGAATGATGCAACACGCCATGGCATTGTGTAATTAGAAGTGGAAACTTCTTATATTACACAACGTAAACCTGAATTATACAACAATATCCTGGATCCGGGTCTGCTTGTGCCAGATGAAAGTAGCTGAAAACAGTCAGCATGAAAAGTTAATTATCCAACAAAAAACATTTTCTTTTTGTTTAACAGTACACAGAAATCGTATCATTTTGGAAACGAAGAGAACAAAGGAAAGAACGAAAGAATTTCACGCTGTTCTTTTGAAGTGCTATTGTTAAACTTCTGATACGAATTCCGCGAATGCTGCATATTTATGACGGAATATTTTAAGCAGTTCGTCAGCGGAGTACTTAATCTCAAAAGTCATTTATGAGTAGCACAAAGAATATACCGTGAGCTCTAGCATCATGCTATTCTCCTAAATTTTATTAATCTGTTGTTTCAGTCGCAGCGAGGCTCGGAAGATGTGCGATATATTTACGCTGGAGACCTGGAAACGTCCAACTGGTTGAGGTTCCTCAACGCCCCAAGGAACGTGTTCGACGAAAATATCATTGTCAGGACGTGCTTTGATAAGTAAAATAATTTCCCATCATGAAATAAAGACACAGTGTAATATCATCTATTCAGTAGACCAGTAAAATACAAACTTTTATTTCACGTTCAGTTTCGAACAAAATAAGCAATAATGAAAACCAAAATTAATGGCTGGGAATATTCTTTATTCGATTACATTTAGTATAATTCTACAGTGAACTCTTTATTTTACACGACTCAAAAACATGCAGCAAGACAGCAGATTCTACTGCATTGTTGATATTTTGATGAGATGCTAAGGTGGGCATTAGAAACTATTTATTGATTAGAATTCTTTGTCTTAACCCATTTTGTTGTGAAAATCAAAGTTATGCTCGAAATTTCGTGATTATTTCAAAATGAAACAGTATGAAACCGCAATATTTTAGTCTGTAACACTGTGACAGAGAATGAAAATCGATTTGCAATTGAAACAATATTCTACTCTTGATTTTTATTGTCATTAACAGTACAGCGTGGAATTCGGCTGTAGCAAAATATGGTTTTTTTCAGGAAAACAATAGCAAGATAGATCAACAAAAGTAAAATAACTTCTGATAGTGTAGGAAAATATATTTCACTCGGTTTTTTTACAACACAAAAATCAATTATGAAATTGAACAATTTATAGTGTGTTACCTGATCAGGCTATTTGTTGGTTTTCATTTGAGAATTCCCAAATTAATATAATTTATGGTTTAGTCTAATGTGGGCCCATTTGTTTGTTACATTTGTGTAACTGGTGGTCCTCCTCTTTATCAGTGGCTGCAAACCATCGTTGTCTACGTAACTGGCAAGAGAACAATCCAAAAAGTAAACATTTGCCTTATTATCTCGTTGCGTGACATCATTGTTGCATAATTACCTCAACTGTAAACATCTTTTGATAATATTTTGTGTCATTTCCTTGCCAAAAGTCAAAGTTTGCTGCTGCCTTTCATCTCAAGATTTGGCTGATCAAAGTTATATCAATAAAGGAACAAGATGGTTCCAATATCTATAAAGCTTTCATCATTCTGCCCTTGAGCTCAATATTCTGTCTTAAATGGTTTGCTTCACGAATCACTTCAGTTTCTTAAATATGAAAGACGCATTCTTAAAACAACTGACAATACTGATGATTCAAAATTGAAGAAATGTACTGGGAATTGGTGTCAATTGTGGTACAGGTTATACTTTCACAGTAGATCTGGGTTATTACAGTGTGATCAGTCACCCAGGGCTGCGCGTAACTCTGCTTACTAATTTACACTCCTCTCCGCTTATATCGATATTTTTTCCGCGCCAAATTTCTTCCATTGACCCCAATGTTAATTGTTTCACTTATATCAATATTCCTATATTGATTTCCCCACTTATATTGATATTTCTGACACAATAGAAATGCCCTTAATCGATATTTCTTCTTATCACAGGTGATGCGCAGCCAATGTTTGTACTGTATTTAACACATTTTGAGTCTAATCTCAACATCAAATGAAAACAAGCTATTGTAACTGGTGCCACTGGAGCACAGTAAGCTAGATGTCAATGGCCGGTGCATGCCCCCCCAATGGGAAATCCTGGATCTGCCCCTGAAATCAGCTTATGTCTTTGTTTTTAACATAAATTGGCCATGGCCGATCCAGGCTCATATCTGTCAAGTCAGCTGGCTGATTTTATAATAATTTACAAACAAATCCATTGGCAGATCTAGGGGTGCCACTGGTGCATGCCCCCCCCCAACAGGCCAGGAGTCCCCCCAACAAGAAATCCCATTGGGGGGACACCCAGCCCATTGGGGGCACCCCCCACAGCCAATGAAATCAGCTTATGTCTTTGTTTTTAACAAATTGGCCAGCTGATATTTGGCTGATTTGTTTAAAATGGGCCGGCCGATTTAGGCTCATTTTGTGAAATCTGCCCAGGGGTGGATCCAGGATAATAATTTACAAACAAATCCATTGGCAGATCTAGGGGGCACAGGAGGTGCCCCCCAGTATGGGAAATCCTGGATCCACCAATGAAATCAGCTTATGTCTTTGTTTTTAACAAATTGGCCGGCTGATATTTGGCTGATTTGTTTAAAATGGGACGGCCAATTTAGGCTCATTTTGTGAAATCTGCCCAGGGGCAGATTCAGGATAATAATTTACAAACAAATCCATTGGCAGATCTAGGGGTGCAGGAGGTGCTCCCCCCCAGTATGGGAAATCCTGGATCTGCCAATGAAATCAGCTTATGTCTTTGTTTTTAACATAAATTGGCCACAGCCAATCCAGGCTCATATCTCATATATCAATATTTTGACCAATTTTCCCCACTTATATTGATATCCTGCTTATATTGATATCCCGCTTATATTGATATTTTTTGTGCACCAAAAATATTGATATATCCGGGGATGAGTGTAGTTTATGTAATACTCACACAAATCGCTGAATGGTGTATTTCTCAGGATATATGTTGAGTTTGGTAGGCTTTCTCCTGTGTAGGAGGTACAACTTCATCTTCCATGGTGAAAATGACAAGAAATTTCATTTTGCACAGGGTATTTATTGACTTATTCATCTTTGAGTTACATGAGTCACTCAACATTAAAGGAATTCTTGGGGGTGTACAATAATAATCTAATCTTAATAAGTGTTTGTTTAGGTGTACGAACAGAAATTTCATGGCATCTCAGCCAGTTAACTTTTCACTTTTAAGTTTAAACTTCAAAAGGTGGCATGTAATTCATCCCAGGGGGCAGAATCGATCCCAGGGATGGATTATGCACGGCACGTGGCCTGTCCTAGGATGAAATCTGCAGCGCAGAGTCCATCTGGTGCAGATTCTATCCTGGTACAACGTAGAGTGTGCGTAATAATATGAGAAAGTACCAAAAAATATAGAAAAGTCCTGTACTTTGGTATTGCAGTTCAACATATCATCACATATATTTAAATCATGAAATCGCATACCTGACACTTTGTTCGTTTTCGACTGAAAGAATTTAAAATACTAATTAAGCTTATGGTTTTACCAAAAAAAAGGAACAGTTTCAAGATAAAATGCCCTGATATATATATTTTTTTTGTGACTAAATTGAATTTGGCACTGGTACTGGTAAACTATCCCAACACTCAAGTTTGGTTTGGTTGGTACGTAGACGGGTATGCCCCCTTTAACGGTCATCCGAATATTCCAGTAGCGGATCTAGAAATTTGTTCGAGGGGGTAGGCCCAATGACTTGAAACGCCCAAGATGGCGGCCATATTAAATTAAACATGTTTTAACAGGAGTCGGGGGGCAAGGCCCCTAAAGCCCCCCTCCCCCTAGATCCGCTATTGTATTCATGGGGGTTTGCCAAAAACAAGATTAAGGGGGTGGAAAATCTATTTGCGCCACATCCAATTAGAAATGCTGGATCGGCCAGAACTGTATTTGCTAAATTAGCTAGTTATTATATTGTTTAGTATCCGTCTGGTACTCCACCCTTCCTGCCGTCTGACACAGCATGCACACAGTATTGTCCCAAACAATCATCTCCACAAAATCTACATCTGTTCTCTATACCCTGACACACCGCCAGGCTCCCTGAGTGACTCTGTGTGATGTGACCTTTTGCCTCTAATCCGCGTAAAACATCCTGAAATGAGCAAAGTAAAGTTTTATTAAAAACATTATTAAACGCATGAATAACATTGGGTTCGTAGCTCGCCCATTACAAAACAAGCTGTAAGTTAGGAAATACAGCCAGAAGGTGGCGACATCTATTGAATGTTTGAGAAATAAACAAAATACTGCCCAGGAGACGAGCGACTCGAACAAGACACCTCTAGAAGCAAAGTCAAATGTGCTACCACTGTGCCATAGAGTCTAGCTAATATCTCGTTGAATTTTTTCAGTGTGCAGTTTACTGGCTGCGATTGGTAAAATCGCAATGTGTACTTTGTATTCTGATGCGGGTGCACTTTGTGGAGTTTATGTCCCTTTGTTCATGAACGCAGCTCAGCATGCCATCACTAAAAAACCCCTGTAGTTATGAGGTAACGGCATTACAAATGTATCATTTCTATTTAACCGATATATGTAGCTTATATTACAAAAGTTTTCGCAGGCAGATTGAAGTGCGATTGTAGTTTCTTGATTTTACTTGAAGTTTCAATATGCCTTTACCTCATTGAAGAACCTCTCGTACTGCATTTCGTTAGGAGCAAGTTGATGATGATATCTCGGTAAATCTGTCGCTACATCCAACCGTTCCTTCAGCCAAATTGTGTTTATCATAACCTAAAAACATTCCCACCGCTTGTAATGAACAATTAATATTAGAAGATGAGGCCTGTGTCCAGCACAGAAGGGGTGCCGTCAACCTTTGCTTTAATTTTAAGTGTAAGGCTTATTTTATTTATAATTATGAACAGTTTGGCTTTTTAGGGACTAAGTTCAAATTTTACTTTTATTTTTTCCCGATCACCGCACTTAGAAAATCCTGGCCATGCAATGCATTACAAATGATTAAAAACGTGGAACAACGCCAACAAATTAATAGAAATTCCAAGAGCTAGTTGGACTTCATTTCTCAATCTCTTAATAAAGCCCATCCATTGGGGTAAGTCCACACAAAAAGTGATGATGTCACGAAAAACGATAACATGAACGTCACGTCCAGCAAAATGACGTCACGTCATCACGCACGGGAACCACCAACGAAGTGGCGGTAAGGACTAGTAAATTTAAAGATTATCATTTTGTCACTCACCGTAAGCACTGACGTTGTTATCCTTGTCCCTCCCGATGCACCAGTTGACATGACGACGTGACCCGCATCGTCAAACACTATTGTGGGCGTCATAGACGACAGCGGTCGTTTCCCGGGCGCGATGAAGTTAGCGGGAGACGGAGGCACGCCGAACGAGTTATCCATCCCCGGGGTGGAGAAATCATCCATCTCATTGTTGAATATAATTCCCGTTCTCTTACCTCGCACTTTGGATCCAAAACTGATGTATGACAAATGTCAGAAAACGAATTTTCTATTAATTCATAGAACAATAGTGATTTAGGATTTCTCATCTGAAAGGCGCTAGGGCGTTTTCATGCATTCAAAGGAGGTGTCCAAAAATCTAAACGTCTTGGATCTGCCAATGCGAAACTTCATAATTTGCCAACACGTATCTTCCTGCATGTCTTTATGCACCAACGACGTTCTTCTGCTGTTTTACTTTTCCTGGGAAAGCCCATGTTTTAGGAGGAATTCTTTTTCTATCACTGTGTTCAGACAATTCCTCTTCATAAAGTGTCTTTCCACACAAATCTTCGGATTGAGAGACATTTTTGAATGATATATATACTTACTAGAGGTTGATGGTGCTTGTGATGGCCACGGTGGAACCGTCCGGCCCGAGCACAGACTCGTGAGCCGTGCCTATCGGCGACGACCCGCTCTCAAACATCGGCCCGTAGTACGACTCGTTGTACGTCTGGTTGTCGTTGATCATGCTACGTATGTGCATTGTGTAGTCATCTGACGTCATGTTGGCTACAAGCTGAAGTAAAACCAAATTCATTCGTCACTTCAGTGTGGATACGCATGTATGTGTTGAAACATGCCAGCGAGAAACAATCAATGCATGACAGATTATATATCCATGCCACCATCAAAAATTAAGTTAAGTGTATTTAACAGAGGATAAAAACACGAAGAAACTGTTTGAAATGTTTTTGTTCTGCACGTTTCGACATTGATAGGAATTTCAGAAAATTAAATATGCATAAGAACAGCAATGCTTCGGAGTATAAAAGATTGTAGGTGCAACCACTGTTTAGTTGACATGTCCAAAAAAATCCATTTGCTTTTCTCTTCCAAACCTCCATTAAAACTAAAGAGATTTAGGCCGTTGGAGGAGGCGCGTCGGCGGCGCCTGCTAATAATAAGGCATCATTTGTATTGCAATAGTTTACCTCGGAGATGTTGACGAATTCGGGGTCTCCCAGTTCACTCCTCCGAGCGTAAGCGAACTTCATGGCTTCCACTACGCGGTGGTAAGTCAGGGTTTTGTCCTGCGTTGTGTCGTCACTAACGTTAGCAATATTGAAGCCTGTATAAATAATAATTATCAAATTATAAGAAAGAATTCCTATTGTTATATAATTTTAAAAAATCACATTTCAGACACATGATTTATGTGGGCAGCCTGTCTTTTAACTATGTGCTAGGTACTCAGTTTCCTTTGAGGTAAAAAGTGCAATTGACTATTTTTGGAGGCAGTGACCAACAGACAATTTATTTGCTTTGGATTTCTTCATTGTGACTTTAAACGTGAGTATCTGAGTTGAACATTCGCATCCCAAAGCTGTTTTACGGGTATAAAGCCGATTTATGGACAATAGTACTTTTTGCGATTTAGTTGACATAAATCCACTTTAATTAAATTGTGAAATGAACCATTGTGTTACTTTACCATCTAGGACCTTAAGCATGAATTCCAGTACAACACCACTAGATGGAGGTGGTGGTGCTAACACGGTGTAGTTTCCGTTGTACAACTGAACTGAAAGTGGTTCTCCTACCACAGTGTAGTAATCCTCTAAATCTGATTCAGTTATAGTTCCGTCTGAAAATAAATTGAGTTTCTTGAAATGTCTACACATGTGCAGAATGCTGAATAAAACCGTCTAAACGGAGATGAATGGTGAGTTCATTTAGGATGCGTGTACAGGAGTGGCGGGATTCCACGCGGTACGATTTCAGCAAATCAACAACGTGACATTTGCTCATCAACAATTAATGGAATCATTTAGTTTTGATCATGTCAGGATAATAAATTTAATTCAGCACTGAAACGATAAAAAAAACTACTGAAACAACAGTGCAAATTAACACTGTGAAAGCTCACTTCACCTTATTTTTGGTTACATCCAAACATAGACGGTAATGTACCTTGAATATACCATTTTAGATTTTTTGAACGCTACAATAATAAAATAAATCTTACTGTAATCGGCAATGTCAGCGGCAATATCTTGAGCGAGGGACCCGTTGTAGAACGTGAAGGGATCCTCGGCGATTCTCCTCAGAGTGACGGCTAACTTCTCACACCGCATGGTGTCTCCCGCCATGAACAGTACGTCATCCTGACAGTCAGGACCATTCACAAACTGTTGACTGCAGAGATGAAGGTTTTAATAAGTTAAACTTATTTTGGTGTAGAGATGAGGATATTTAATTTAAATTGTCAACATGTATAGCTGAGCTCAATTTTGAAACTTTCGGGTGCTTCAGATCTAAAGATGCAAACTTTTGAATAATTCAAGTGAAGTGCACATCATCAGGTACGAATCGTCCTACCAAAGAAATATCTGCTTCAAAATTAAGATAACCAAAAACAAAAGCATTTGGGAGCGACCTCGACCCCTTCTGAGAAATACAAAATATATCGAAAGAAATCAGAGGTCAGACTGAATGTCAAAGTCTTTATTCGTATTCAAAAGTGAATTTTGCTTTCGGTAAATCGATTAGGTTTTCACTGGGGTGCAAGAATTCCAGTAAAAACCTGACAAAATAATATGAAACTACCTGATGTAATGATGTTGCGATGATATTCATGTAGTCTACACTATGATAAAAAATCTTGTGACAACAAGGTTTACACAAAGATTCTATTCTCTTTAATAGTGTCTTTGGTTTACATTTTCTATTTTCTTTGACAATGATTTTTCTGCAGGTCATTGTTAACTTCACAAAAGTTTGCATTTGCATAAAATTTTGGCCGTTCAGAAGTAAAAAATGTAAAACAATTAGAAATTCGATTAATTGCAAGTCGCTACCAATTAATCGATTTTTCAAAATTCTGGTGAATAAACTATATTACGAGTACCGAATCGGACCTCTAAAAGAAATATGTCAATGTTTTCAATGATGATCATGATGTGTGTCCATTAAAAACGCACTTGCTGTTTGAATCGGAAATGTTTACTTAGATATGGAAGATATGTATGTAATAATCACCATAGATTTGGATCATTCCTGATGTAGTTTTGTGATGAGGCGATCGCTGCGGCCAGGGAGTCCTCGACCGTGAAGCCGTTCTCACACAGGTCTATCGTCGGGTGGAACAACTCCGCCCATTCCAACCGCCCGAACCTCAGCCACGCTTCATAAAACCCCTTAATCTCACCAGGCACTCCGATAGCAAGACCACCTTAAATTTTCGAATGGAAAGTAATATAATTTAATTATCTAATTTCAATTTTCAATGTATACTTAATTATAGGTGCTCTTCGTATGTATCAATTCTTGTTTTTAAGAAAATGTACATGTTTTAAAGTAATTCTAACGTCATGGGACTATTTTAACTGAATTTGCAAAATTTAAATACGATAATTCTAATATGAGAAGGTTCAAGGTTCATCCAGTAGTAATTCTGGCTGGATTCAATGGGAAATTCCTGCTAGGCCAAAATGATCAGCACAAAGTGTAGATTGCACCACTTTCCTGTGCATAATGAAGCAGGAGGGAACTAAGTGTGCATTTCATTGATGTTCGTGCTGCATACCATTACATAATATTTTACTAACACGTAACACGTTTCCTTGACATAAGGCTTTTTTTATTTAATTGTTTGGATTACATTTCCCACCGCACTTTAAAATCGGGATTTCCAAAAAATCCCAACAAACTCCTGTGGCAGATGAAAAACATTATGCACAGCAAAATATGGTAGTCTTAGAGCTGTTGGAAGTTGATCTGTTGGAAGCTGATTGAGAAAAATATTAATTTTATTTATTTTTATGAACAGTTTGGCTTTTTAGAGACCAAGTTCAATTTTTATTTTTATTTTTTTTCCGATCGCCGCACTTTGAAAATCCTGACAATGCAATGTAATCTAAATGATTAAAAACAATAAGCCTAAGTCAAGAGAATAATAGAAAACTCTTCTCACCGACGGTAGAGGCGCCAGTTGTATCGTTCACGAACATGTTCTCTGAAGCATTTGCTGGCGCCCTCTCACGGGAGTTAAACACAACAGCTTGCTTCTCACCTCCTTCACGTGGTCTGAAATAAGCAACTTCCAAATGTGTGTTTTTAACATCGCGTTTTATCGCACCCCTCCCCTCTCCAACAAGAAATCCTCGAACCACCCCTGGAACGGTACAATTTTATTCACACAAATCCTAAGTAAACTGCACCAAATAATCCTCCTCATACCTTGCTCCCTTTCTTGTACGAGATTGTTACACTCATTGGCGGATCCAAGTATCGCGCCGCCGGTCAACGCCGCTTCCAACGGCCCAAATTCTTTCATTTTCATAGGGTTTTGAAGGAAATATTACAAGACGCCCCTCCAACCACCTGAAGACGCCGGGGCGCCCCCTCCAATGAGAAATCCTGGATCCGCCCCTGCTCATCTTGCAAAGACTAAGTCTGAAATTGACTTCGTTTCTATTTGGTATAAGGGAGCCTTCCAGGAAAGCCTTGTACGAAAATGAAGAGGATTTCATGAGTCGATGACTATTATTGTACACATTGCGTACCTAAAATAATTGAACTACTCACGTGGCGTAAACAGTCATGAAGTTGCCGCCTCCGATGCCCGCACTATGGGCGTTAACCACCCCGACACAGACGGTCGTAGCGATAGCAGAGTCTACCGAGGAACCACCCAGTCGAGCCATGATATCCCTGCTCAAAAATGTTACATAATTTATGGTGGCAAAGGATTCATTAACTTATGTGTACATGCATAAGTGATATGTTGAAAAGGCATGTGTAATCTTCTTATGAATATTTTATGACCAAATTTATACATTTTCGATAGAATAAAGCAGGGGAAATAAATTCATTAATTCCAATGTCGTAAAATCACACTTGTACCATTGTGTAAAGATACAGATTTTCTAGTGATGATAACAGAACGCTGTCTTTTACTCGAATAAACGCACCTATTGTTCCCAAAATGAAGTGCCATGAACAGACATTTCCCCCCTCTGGCAGAGAACATAATACAGAGGATGAATATTTGTTCAAGGCTGTTCATATTGGGATCAATGGAGATTTACACTTTTGCGAGATTCTCAACATGTACAGTCTTCCCTCGAGTTAGTGTATTCACTTTCCTTTGTTGTGGTGTAGAAATTACTTCATTCCCACAGATTCTACTTGTCAGCAAGAGTAGATTATTGGTCATGTGTATCACAGCTTCCTTTTCACTGGGTACGACCCATGACATTTCGATTAATTTGGAAACGTTTCGGCACAAACTAGTTCCGTAGTGTGCTATACTCTAAATTGACATGTATATGCATACAACCACAAAGTGAGATGTTATTGTTCTAAAATTCATAGAATGTTCACTGATTTTTAATGAAACTGTACAAGTCTTCTAAAAGATGTCAGCAAAATATAAGACAGTTTAAACATCTATTTAAGAATTTCAATATTGACATAATTAGAGGGACCACAGTAAATTGGAGGGAATACGGCAGCAGGTTATAAATTAACGTGTACTCACGTTCCTATCTGAGAGCAGATAATTGTGTCTGAGGCGACGGCGGCGTACCTGTACTGTCTGAAGGCTGAATTCCATGGTTCACCTAAAACAAAGGAAATCAATAAGTTAAGCAGTGCTTAATTACTTATGCACCGTAACATTGACATTGACATCGGACATTTCTAATAAAATAGTTTTAAAAAAATTACGTTTAAGTTTGTAAGATTTAATACAGCGTATTTTCATGCAATTAGCGTGAATATAAAACTTTTTATAAAACTTGACGCATGTAGGATTACACAGTTTACATTATTGACTGTAATTTACAATGATATTACAATTTAATTAAATGTTCCAATATCTTAGCAATTATCATTGTACATAGTAACAAAGATATGTATACCTTAACGAACATAAATGTGTAGTGTAGGTTCTAAGATTACTGTTTACAAATAAAAAACGTGAATACCAGGAAAACCAGGCCGGAATTATTTTTCAGTACCAGAGCATTCGCTTGCGCATTCTTTCTTCAACATATTGTTTTCGTATTGTGATAACGAATTCTTTGGATACAAATAGATTGTCATAAATTGGATCGACATCATTTATCTAATCTTTTAATAATGTTTCCTTGATAAAAAAAAGAGTGCGCAATTTAATATATTAACAATTAAAAGGGTTACTCTGAGAGTAATCGCTACCTTCACGAATGGCAAATGTCAAACTTAAATATGTATATACAATGCAACACTTGTTGCCATGACCCCAGATCAAATGACCTCGCTAGTGACGTCATAATATGCAGGCACCTGGCAAGTTGCCAAGTGTCCGGATTGTGTAAAAATAGGACAAACTCATCACTTAACTACCTGTTGCTCAGGTAGCAAAAATCGCTGTCAAGGGAAATATCACACATTGTGCCAAAACTTGAAGAGAGCATTCTCATAATCATAATAATGAAGTAATAATAATGTTTTAAAACAATTGCCTGTTGTAACTATCGTTTGACGTGAAACCTCGATTACATATACAGATTTGGGAATTTTATTCAAGTGATGAACATTTTCTACTGTAACAATGTAAACAAACATGGCTGCCATCTCGTTCATGTTTCGGCAAGTTTGGGTCGATCCCGAGCTAAAAATAGACGATCACCGACGTTAGATCTTCATTCATTGGTTCGTTGCTGGCAAAAGGTATAAATATGCAGAGAAATTCCAAACTGTATCAAAAGCTGCAACTGACAACGCTGAGAACACACATAAACACAGAACCAAAGGTACGTCCAAAACCCCTGTAAAAGTGGGCGTGGCACTTTTAATAAGCAAACAAAAAATAAAAAACCCAAGTTCATGAAACAAACTATATTTTCCCCGAATTAGAACTCGTATTTAATGCAAGTTCAAATGCGTAAAGTAAAATTTGAGATGTCAGCAAAAAAATTAGCCAGCTATTGCTGGTTGTATCAAAGTGCATCCAGCCGTATTTTCCCACTAGAAACTACCTTACTAGCTCAAACAGAGTTACACTAGGCCTGTCATAATGTAAAATTTTATGTTTAATATTTATGCTTATTAGGTGTAGATACACGAAGTCCTACACGTTAATCGTCTAACAAACACAATGTCTGCAGCAGCCGCAGCTCCCCCACTTACTAGGAGAGCCAGCTCTTTAACACTCAAACGAAAAGCCTCCGATGTAAGTAGCCTAATTTAATCTAAAAAGACGTGCAGATCACTATGTTATCTAATACATTTCAAAATAATAAAAACAGTGTAACAGTGCAAGATTTGGGTCTTTTTACGTAATGGTGGGCGTCAGATTATTGTTTGAGTTGCACTGTCTATAAATGTCACTTTCCCTTCCAATGACAGGAAACAGATGCACCTTCTTTAAAAGTCGTAAAGAAAGAGGAAAATGAAACTGATCCCGGAAAATCTGGTGCAGGTGACCGTCCTAAATGCAGGTACTGGGACAAATGCTTCCGCAAAAATCCCGACCATCTGAAGAACTTTAGGCACCCAGCTATCAGGAGAAAAGGATCCAAATCAAAAGCGGCTGCCAAAGATGATGAGGAAGACATGGATACCTCAGAAGCAAAAACTACTATGACAAGTACTGGACGTGTCTCCAAACCACTACAAGAATTTAAATACACCAAACCACCAGCACACAAAAACATTCCGCAAGTTCTGCTTGCTCACAAGTGGACAGAAAGGTAAACATATTTCCATTATATTACAAAAAGTGAGATTTGAAAAGAAAACAAATTTATTCTTCACTCTTTCCAACTGCACTGTAATGCGTAACAAGTCTATTAATCTTTCCATTTGTCTTTATAGAACTGACCCAACAGGATGGTGGATGAGTGAGAAACTGGATGGCTTGCGAGCTTATTGGGATGGCAAACATTTCTTCTCCCGCCTTGGTAATTCATTTCATGCTCCGGAATGGTTCATCAGAGATCTACCTCGGGATATGGAACTAGACGGAGAGTTATTTGGAGGACGAGGAAAATTTCAGTCAACAATCAGTATTGTTAAAAGTGGACCCTCCGACCGATGGAAGGCAATCAAATTTCATGTAAGTACACACTTTAAATTTTGCTCCTTGTATGTGCTGCAAATTTTAAAAGATCTTTGCCGAACCTAAGTTTTTAATAGTAGTTCTATTTTCATAACAGATATTTGACGCTCCAGGCCTCGTAACCAAAGGATTTGAACAGAGAATTGAGGCAATCAAAGAGCACTTTGATGAAAATCCGTAAGTACTTAGTTATTCACAGTAACCGGATTGATAATCATTTTACATACGAATTAAAAAATACAACCTCCAAATAGTGAAATTAATGAGGGAACCTAACTGAATTTATGATTCTCAAATTTTCACATAAATTAAACTGTAAAACATGCATTCTTTATTCGTTTAGGCGCGAGTATGCACATGTAGTGGAGCACGTCAAATGCAAAGGTGCTGATCAAGTCAAGGAAGAATTGAAGAAAGTGGAAGCAAAGGGTGGCGAGGGGCTTATGATCAGAAAACCCAAGTCCAAGTACGTTAATGGCAGATCCGATACACTGTTGAAAATCAAATCTTTCCATGATGCAGAAGCTGTGGTTATAGGGTATGTTGCAACAGCATCCCACAAATGTGGCTCTCTGCAGTGCCGTATGGCAAATGGGAAAATTTTCAAAGTGGGATCAGGGATGACAGAACACGACAGAGCGCATCCGCCAAAGAAAGGCAGCATCATCACATACAGATTCCAGGAATTGACAAACTCAGGGTCCCCAAGATTTCCTACGTTTGTAGGAGTTCGTATAGATATGGACAAACCAAAAGATGCCGTGTTACCAAAGAAGTCTTCAGATCATGCTGATGACTAAGCTCTTACATTGTAATGTACTGTCGCATTGAACATGTATTTATCACAAACAATTTACTATCAAAATCAGGGAAGAAACATTTGCTAATGTCCAGTGCAAACGTATGTTTCCTATGCACATTGTAATTAATTCACTCTTGTGATATTTTCTCATATACCCTGTCCAATGAACTGTTACATATTTTTATCCTGTAGATTTTATTATATGGTCAAAATATTTTAATTTATGTATTTATCTATTTATGTATCAAATTTATATTTATAGATTTATTTTGTTTGTGAAGAATGAAACAAGTCATACTCAGTGTGACTAGAATGTTGTTTCATGTATGTTGTATGTTAAATAAAAGTACCCTACTATAAAATTACAGTTTCTTTTTTCTCCTACTTTTGGTTTCTGATATTTCGTGCAATTGTAAGGAGCCTTTAACTCACAACTAGTCGGTGTAAATATAAGAAAAGTAAGAATTATAGATGTTAATAAATATTTATTCCTGTAACTAAACAGCAATCTAACGCATTGCTCTCAAAAATATCACTCCACTTTACATAAGTATATTTTACAAAGTACGGAATGCTTAATAATTTGTACTATTCTGATAAACATAAGTATCTATCCAATTAATTTGCAAAGAATCCCGAATACTCTTCGGATAAAGATCAAAGTCATTTGAAGTTACAAATAACAAATTTGATCAAAAAATGGCAAAAAGGGTACTTTGAAGTTTGATTATCAAGAAAATTTGTCATAGACTGCTAAAATGACAAATTCTTCACTACATTTTAAAAATTCAACATTAGGCAGGCAAAAAACAATAAACTACATAATGTAACTTTGATAACACACGTTCACAATGATTCACTAAAGCGTGGGACTATGAGATACATGGTAAGTTTTCCTTTGTTTAAGGGATTTATTTGATGAAATCCATTGTAGAAACGTTTAAACAAATGTCTACACAGAAATCAATAACCTAAATAAAATTTCGACACCAAATCAACGCATTAAACCTTCCAATCAACAACACATTAGATGCACTAAATGTTTCCACAAAGTATTTAGTTTGAAATTTCAATATTGTAATAATCATTTTACTTTTGGTTCAGTATATCTTTCAAAATAATTCTTTCAGTACTTGTTACTTTTCTTTTGGCAATACAGTAGCATTTATAGCAATGTCAAGTGGTGCTGATGTATGGATGCAAAACTTTTGACCAGCAATATCTTAAAGAATTAAAATTGAGAAAAATAGCATTCAATGCCACTTGGGCTAATGAAGGAAGACAGAGACCAGTTTGGCTTGTCTTTTGGCAATTAGTTCAGCATAATCCAAATTATGAAATTCAAGTGTTTTTTGTTTAAATCAGCAGCAGTTTCAACACGTGCATATATTTTTCAAACTCTCATATCAATTCAATTTAGTAGTTATTGTCATAGCTACAGTTTAAATAAACTGCTGACAGTAATAATACAAATCATAAAAAAATGATATAATTCTCAACATCACTACATCTTTGTACAATCAATACACTTCTCAAATATAGATTTTCTAAACAAATATTCTGATTATAAAATTGGGACTCTTATTTCTAGCTTCGACATTTATCATTACAAATATACATCTAAGCTACCTACTAACTGATGATATGTTGTCAAAACACACAGCAGCACAACATGATGAAATGGACCAATACCATTTACTTTATGTAAGTTTCGATTTAAATACTATCAATACAGTGAGGTACTTTACCAACAGTTGATCTATCTATCTATGCAAAACGTAATTGCAGCATCTTTTAAATTGTAACTATTAACATACACACTCGTTTAAGTGTACATACATTTTATGCACTCAACAACTTATTAAACACAACAGTTTACACTTTATACAGTCATTCTTTCATTTCGCGAGCTTTTAACGTTTAACATTAAATAACAAAACCAACAATGGACGATTTGTGATTTGCTCAATTTTCCTCATGTTAGCACCAAGCAACATTTCCATTTAAACCCAACAATAAGCTGTTTTTCAACAGTATACATTGTTTCACTTTTACTTGTCCTATCACAGATGTTTGTATGGTAAGTTTTGTGACTAGCACAAATTCAGTTTATAATGCTTTAAAGTTTACAGTCAGCAGATCATTTTCGTTGTAGTGTAGGTATTTTGTAGCCTGTATTTCGTATTATCACACTTTTATTTCTACATGGCAGAATGAAGCTTACATTGTGAATATTTAAGTACAAGTACATCAATAAGGTGTACAACTGTAAGTAGATAATGCTGGGGTTTTTTTCATTATGTAAGTACTTTTCCTCGAGACTAGGCCACTGCAAATGACAGTTACGGTTTATCAAGTAAGTTTCATTTATTTAACGCCCAGTAATTTTGCAGCCGAATCCGCATTTGAGTCAAGCATCTTATCAATGGCGGTCTCCTCAACACCAAGTAGATTTTGCAACAAATCCGAAGAATCAGATCCTAAACCTCCGAGACTTCCAATTCCTCCTCGCAGATTAAAGAGCACAGCCTGAGTGCCATCATTCAGACGTCGTATCTTTGCAGCTGGCTGATCTCGTGCTACAGCTTGTGACGACTCAGATTTTACAGCAGTTGTAGCATTAGGACCTCGCATCAGATGAGTTGGAAACTCTGTAATAAAATTTTTCATTTTATTAATTTTCTAAAGTGCCTTCTAACTTAGTTAACACACTGTTTTTCTAATTCTTAGAAAAACATACAATAACGTTTGCCGTGAATTCATGTCATACATGTATGCAATTACGAACAAATGGCAAATAATAATCTGTTCCTCAATACTGACCTTCCGGAGTATTTTCCTCATCAGAAGCAGACATTGAAGCTGCACCAGCATCAGTACCAATATGTTTCCTCCTGTGGCGAACCATCGAGTGTTTCAGAGTGAACCGCTTCTGGCAGATGTCGCATTCAAAAGGTTTCTCACCAGTGTGTGACCGCATGTGTCGTCTCAGATCTTGTAGAGACCAGAATCTCTTCGGGCACAAACTGCAGTAAACTTTGCGCTGTGTGTAGTCAGATTCAGGCTTCATGTCATCTCCCATACTCACGCGGTACTTCATGAGATCATCTCCGGTTACCTAACAACCACAAAAATAACATTATTTTTTATATTAAGGGTATTTTATGTCATTTTTTTAGAACGTCAATGATCGCAACAGGTTAATTTAACATCTTAACCAATAAACATGTAAGTGTTGGCACCTTGTAATCTTCAATGGATGTGTCTGCATTCGGTCCGAGATTCTGGTTGACAATTGCATTCATCACCTTTACAAAGTGCTCCAAGCTGTCGATGTGGTTTTTATCCTTCAGGACATTCCAATCACCTGAATGCTGGTCTCTTTTGTGTTGCAAGCATTCAATTCTGGAATTGAACGATGCATCACACAGGTAGCACTTATATGGGAGATCGATATTGTGCTCCTTGAGGTGACGCAGCAGACTTTTCCTGGAATCAAACGAGTTTCCACAGACCCAGCATTCGGTTATTTTATCAACGTTATAGTTGTCTCTCTCCGGGTTGATACCTCTATCAGGAGTGTCTGGTGGGGTATAGGGTGTACTGACACGAGGTGGAGGGTTGTTGATCATGTGCTCCATAATGATGCGTTTAACCTGTGCGGCGCCACCATCATCCTGAGTCACCTGAGACGATGAGACCGGAGAAGATGGACGGCTGTTACTTTCCTCTTCCTGGAAAATGAAATAGAATAATTCATTAAGTCCTGCATACCCATGATGTATTGGCACTCTTTTGAAACTTTAATTAACATTTATACTATTTTCTGTTCTCTTAATTTTAGTGTATAAAACGTAAACTTATTAAATGATAACTCACATCAATGACCAGTTCATCAGAATCATTAAAAATGGTGCCATTCTCCTGTTGTTCTTTGAGCGCAGCCTCTCCAGCAGCAATTATGTGATCTGGAGGTTCTGTTTCGGGATGTTTCTCCTTGTAGTGGCGGAACAAGTTACCTGAAAATTACACAAAAGTTTAATAAGATTCAACAGTACATTTTAACAGAATGTAAACATGGATTTCTGGATAAATACTGAATAAATTAATTTGAGCATAGTGAGGAATTTTTTCTAATTTATTGCCTTGTAATATCAAAAACTGTTTCTTGCTTGACATTAAGGTGCCTGAAAACTTACCTGAAGTTGAGAACGATGAAAAAACGCACAGGTGACATTTGAACGGCCTGTCCATCATTTGTCGTGTAGCAGGATCCAGTACATTCAAGCCATGCTTTCTCACGAGGTGCCGCTCTCTGTTCGACTTCGTTGAGAACATGACAGGACACTGAGGGCATTTAAAGGGCTTCTGACCTGTAAGTAGATTTTGAATGACTTAAACATGCTGAGTAGATGGAAGCTACAAATATACTAAAAATACAAATAACATTTTTTAACTCCCTAAAAGTTTTGTTCTTCGGTTAATTTATATACGCAATTCACTAACGAACAACAAACAACAGCCAAAGCCAACTGTAAATTGATAAATTAAAAAAAATAACAATCGCAAATACAAACAAGAAATCAACAGGTATCGACAAGGGACTTTGCATTCGCATGTTTATATTTTTATACCTTATATTTCAACTTTTAAATACTTCTGGATCAGTTGCCAAAGAATTGCAAAAGGTGATTTGGTGCATTCGTGACCAAACAATTGCAATTACTTGTGAAAGAAAGGATATTTTGCATGCACAACATGCACCTTTTTATGACATAAAATGAAGAGATTAAATAATATATGTCCACACATCGGTACCAAACAAACAATATTAAGATCACAAAGCACAAGAAACAAACATATCACGCCCACTTATCATTAAAAACTTCGTCGTACCAACCTTCAAGTATTACATCTCTGCAAAATCCAGGGAAGGCAGCAAGAATAACGTTTTTGGTTAGTATGCGCTCTTTTGTATTGACATTTAAATGTATTAGCAACCGTAACCAGACATTTCACACAGTTTAATCATAAAGTGTCCTCACATTGATTGTTCTGAATTTCAATTTGTGCAAAATTAGATCTACTTATTGGTGCAGATAACACATCATACAACATTTACCTGTGTGAGTAAGAATATGTCGGTTGAGTGAACTGATCCAAGGGAATGCTCTGGGACAGTATGGGCACACAAGTCTATGAGGCGAATCTGCATATGAATTGCGCTTCTTCTTGTTATTCATTTCAGCATCAGATCCAGCCTGCATATCAGCCGCAGGAATATTCTTGTTGTCCATTACACGAATTGTTGGTAACATCTGACTGGGTAGATCCTGCATATCGTGAAGACCAGCATTTGCCTGTCTCTCCAACAACTGAAATGATCAAAATTAGTCTAATATTACTGCTTGAACTTTTTTTGTGACAAAATTATTCTATAAATTGGGTATTTTCTAAACTCGTACCACATAATTAATTACGATACACTAAATTTGCTAATTATGCTATTTTAGCATGTTACGCCGTATGTTAAAGAAGTTGGTGGTATGTGCAGTTTACAAGGCAGGATAAGCAAAGTTTATGAGGGCATTCTGTTAATATGAAAACAAACTTTTAAACGCATAGAAATCGCCAAGGGCATGTCTACCAGCCGTCTTTTTCGAGCAAATTAGAAGCAATGGAAATAAGCATTAAGGTGCTTGGTTCTTACATTGTGTCCTACCTTTGCAGCAAGAAGCTGCTTGGTTTTGGCGGACTGTTGTGACATGTGATAACCACGATCCTTCAGTTTCCCGTGGAGTCCTTCGGTGGCTTCATCGTTATTGTTGATCTCATTAGAGTACAGCACAGACATGCCTCCTCCTGACAAGTGACCCTTATGTGCCATCTCTAAAGCCTGCAATAAATAACTAAATTTTGTGAATTTTTCTTTGGGTGCAGATCAATAAATAATCTTACAATTTGGTAAGCCACAGCGTAAACGTATATTACTTGACAGCATATGGATCATTTCCACAACTTACCTTCTGTTTTGCCACATTTTCAATTGCAGCAGCAGTAGTCATATGAACACGCTTGTCCATAGTGTCTGCAAACAGTTCGGAGCCAACCATATTTTTGTAGGCAGAAAGGTTTGCATCTGTAAAACAAGTTACTGATCTCAATTTTCTGAAGATAATTAACACAACAAAATAGTAAATGATTCGTACAAATAACCAAAGAAGTCAAGTTCTCAGCCTTACCAAATCCATTAGCTGACTGATTTCCTGGGTAACAGGAAGATGTATTGCAGGGTTTATCTGGAATGTTGTTGTTCGTTTCCATGGCAACATCCTTTTCACGGGATTGAAGCTGGTTACCATAGTAATCATGGTCACCAGCAACAATTGCGTCACAAGAGACTGTGCTCATTAAATCTGGGTGAAAGTCCTGTGGCAAAGTTAAAAAGGAAGAATTAATACCAATGCAAAAAACATTGTATGCAAGATTCATCTGTTCAGTTTATTCTTTCTTCGAAAGAATAAACACGAAATTCAACATTTTCTCAATCGCATACCTATGTTGACAACTGTATTATCTTGTAATATATTTAAGCTCTTTAATATTACAAGAGAGCTATTATCCTTACTGTGCCATGGCGCGTCTTGAGATGACGTTCCAAGTTGGTTTTGATGGTGAATCCAGCATTACATAAATTGCAGACAAACGGACGCTCGTTCGTGTGAGAACGAAGGTGTACCTGCAACTGGAAGTGGAATAAAAAATTAAGAACACATTCATGTTGTTACTTTTCTAAGGAGCAATTAAAGTTTAAAGTTTGTCTTCATTTTTAGATTTGTAAAAGCACCAAATGAATTATACACAATAAATGTACGACACATTGACACAAATTTTCAAATTAATGACAATATGTTGTGCAACAGTTATGTGCTACAAAATACATTCTGTACACAACATGCAAATGCAAACCATGCACCATTAGTTATACACTTTAATACCGTGCTATATGTCCTAAACAATAATAAGAAATTAATCTAAATAACTAAAAGCTTTTGGGGCATTGCTTGAGAACCACATTGACATAACTGAAGAAACTTTACTGTGTGCTTAAACAACATACATCCAATTAAAATAACACAACCAACCATTTACAATGCCGAGTTCTCAAGCATGCCCCAGGAACTTAGATTAACTGAACCAAGGATAACCACGCATACCTTAAGACCATGCTTGAATAGCATTTTGCAAAAGGGGCACTGAAGCCTACCAACAAGAGGGTTGTAGAATTTTTGGTATTCTCTTTTGTAGCGTAGCATGCCATAATCAGGAGCACCGGCAAGGAAGCGATCTTCGCCTGAAGCCATTGCCGCAATGCGGGATGCCTGTATCTTTAAGTTGTCACGTTGATCCTCTTCGGTGCTGGGAATCCCCAAAAACGACGGCGGTGTTGTAGGAAGGAGCAATGGCAGACGTGCACTTCCTGTTAAACTCAGACTACCAGAGCGCGCCACTAAACCAGAGTTACTACCACCAGGGGAATGCTGTAGCATACCAGAACCATACCCATGATGCACCATACCACCAGAATTAGCAAGGAATTCCGACATGTAGTCGGATGTAACATTACTTACATTTGCTGAGAGCTGTAAGGAGTGGGCTGAAGGCTGGAATGGAGCACCATGCCCACGGGTGCGTAAAGCACCTGGTGCAGGGGAGCTCTCACAGCTACTACTGCTGCGGCTGTGTGTGGACAGATCCATAGGTTCATCTCCACCAGTTGTACTGTTAGGGGTTAGGGGGATCAAGCCATTACTGTGAGCAGGAACTGGTGAGCTTTGGGCAGATTTCATGCTGAAGTCAAGTGGCTGATCGATGCTTCCCCATTCTCTCTTGATTCCGGCCAAGGGAGGTGTAGCCAGGAAGGTTGCACGTGGAGATGTGTGACTGCTACATCTGCCTCGGGGTGATGACATATGCGCTGGAGGTGGAATTGGGCTCAAGCGTTGGATAATGGAGCTACCAATGGGGCTGCTGCATGCGCTGCGTCCACCATCTTCACTCTCATGTGTCTCGTCACGACCCTCTTGCAAGAGCATCTCATTGACTTGAATGCAATCTTCAAGTTGGCTCTGTGAGATTTCTGCATGCTGCTTCTGGATGTGTCGCACACAGTTTGCTTTGGTTGAGAACCCAGTTGTGCACAACCGGCAAACGTACGGCTTGCTTCTGCATGATGAATGAGATCGTAGATGATGTTTCAGGGCTCGGAAGAATTTAAAGTCTTCACCACAGTACTTGCACACTGTATCTGGGGATGCAAAGGCATCAACATCAGCCATGCCCTCTGTAGGCGAGTCATTGTAGCCGATTGAGTCTTCAATATCCTGTTTTCCAGTTTTTCCATGCTTCTTCCTGTTAGGGTCAAATAAACACATAATCATGCAACAAAACAAAAGTAGAAACTACATGCTTTCACAGTCACAAATATAGTCAAAATAATATGCTCCAAGTGATCAAAATTTCTGAAACCCAACGATGTAAAATAGCAACATATTTCAAAAGATTCCAAAACTCACATGCTCATGGTGTCAAATGATAAATACAGATAAATATGTAAGCACCAAAAATAGAAATTTCATGCTTGGATATCAAATTAGGAAGCAAAATTCTGTACACGACATAAATTTCCAAAAGAAAATAACCCTTTTGTAAAGTATTGCATTTCGGATGTAAATTTTAAAATCTTTAAGCAAACAAAGCACAGAACAATATCACTCAGGCCATACCTGACATGTCTCTCACAGTTGGCTTTTGTGGTGAATGCAAAATCACAGATAAGACACTGGAAGGGCCTTTCTCCATTGTGAGTTCGCAGGTGTCGGATAAGTGTGGATTTATCAGCACTTGAGTACGAGCACAGGTTACACTTGTAGGCGGCTAGTCCGAGGTGACTTCGGACATGACCTGTAAAATGACAAGTAATGTATCCATGCTGTTTTAGTTCACTTTAAATTATTGTTGAGATAAAATCGCTTTGTAGACTATGATGCAATACACTTAGCATATATTATTTTAGATCTAAATTAAACGTGCCATTGTATGGGAATTACCTTTGTAGTTTCTGAGGTTATCAAATTTGTCTCCGCAGAATTTACAAACGAAGGATTCTTTGCCATCAGCAGTTACACTGTATAGCATATCACTCTTCTGCATTGTGTTTGTTGAGGATCGTTGGTGCGCTGGGCGGGGGAGCAGTGAGGGACGAGACGGCACATGGGGAACACCCGTCGATGTCATTTTAAGGATCTGATTGATGTCAGCAAAGTCGTCTTCCATTGGTTCCTGTTTGATGTCAATAAAACCACGGGCAACATGTGCAAATTCCGAAAAGTTGATCTGGCTGAATCTTGCAAAGTAATCTCTGTTGACTTTCTGATCGAATCTCGGGAATGCATTGTGGATCTTTGGACGTTCTTCTTTCTTGGCAAGTTGCAGGCCCATCGTGCAAAGGAATTCTTCTTTTGAGATCTGTTCTTGAACATCCTCTATGTCCTTGTCTTTGGTTGCCGAGGAGAAGTAGGTCATTACCTTTTGCCCCATGTGTTGGAGCTGATGCACGCGTTGCTGCACAGGATTGTCAAACCAGCACTGGCAGTCATCACAGTTGACAGTGCTTCCCGGAACATGGGCGTTTCTATGGACTGCGAGGGCACTGGGGCAAGGGAAAGCACGTTCGCAATCTATGCATATGTAGTTAAAGAATATACTGCTGGCTCGCCGAGGATTTCTCTCACAAAAAGATCGTGCTATCAGGGCAAACTTGTCGGCCGTGAATTCAGTGAAGCACAGTTCAGTGAATCCAACAGGCACAACAGCCTTGGCAACTGGAGAGGTTGATGCTGAGCTAGAAGTACTGGCACGGCCTTTGGCTTCACCTTGACCTTTGACCTGCTTGTCTTCACCATCACTTTCTTCAACAGTAACACTTGTCGTCTTCTTACGCCGATTGTTGTTTCCGTCGTTACTTGGGCTTCCGTGTCCAGTGGGGAGTATGTACGGAACGGCCGGAGTATTTGTAGGTGTAGACATTGCAAGAGCCTGCATGCCTGCCATGGGACTAGTGTGTTCATGATTCACTACAAAAATCAAGAACAACCATTTAAAGTACAGGTTGTATCTAATGATATCATTATTTTCAGTTATTACAATTTAAACATCATAAATTAAATTAGGCTCCATGACTTGTTTTCTCTTTCAAAAAACGCGAAATTAAACAGTTTTACATGTGATACAAGATGCAAGTAACTGCAAAAACAATGGACACGTTATGTAAATGTAGAAAGTAATACCTGTCATCGTTTCTATTTCTCCCCTTGCTTGTCGCTTGCTGGGATACAGATCGGCAGGTTCCGCGGGACTGCGGATGATTTCTCCCGGCTCCCTGTCCTCTATTTTCCGCTTCTGAGCACGTGCTGGCGACTGGGGACGACTGTTGCTGGGAGACTTTGATGGACGCTTGGACACACCAATCATACCATTCACATTAAACTGAGATCCACTATTGTTGATTGATGGAGAAAATCTGTTGAACAAGAAAAATTACATTTCATTTTGATTGAAATATTATTATTTTGTTTCACGAGGTCAAAAACATTGGGGAAATATGTTCAATGTGTTATATTGAGTTTAACAAAAAGAATTAAATTTCAAGCTAATCTACAATTAGCCCCAAGTAGGCTCACAATGGATATCTCCATACTCTGGTTTATTGTACCGTTTTTCATTATCCTTAAGTTCTGTGTACCCAGGGTATATTTATATTTATCTAATTATAGGGTTAAATGAGGTATTAAGTTTAATGAGGTGAAGGTATAATTTTCAGTCACTTTAGTACCCGTTAATTGATGCATAAGTAGCTAATTATTCAATAAGTTGCACTTTGTGTTCAGTCATCTTCATTTGCATATTTTAATTCAGAATGATACAGTTTACAGGATTGAAAAAAACTTATACTCATTTTGCATTCGATTGTTTTTCTCTGTGAAAATTACAAGGTAATTTTCTACCAAAATTGCAAAAAATCAAAATTTCAAGATTAACAGTACATGGTACAACAAAATTTGGAATAACAAAAGACAAAACAAAAGGTTTTTGATTTTTATTTCAAATCATTTAATTCTCAAAATATTTTACATACAAAATATCTTGTAAACATTAATACTTGGAATGCATATGAGTATTTAGTTTAGTAATCTCTGTTAAACTGTTAACCTGTTTAGTCCTGAGAAGTTTAGGTTGATAAGACATTACAACAGGTTTACTTTTGTGCTTTACAACATTAAAACTTACTGGCATAGTACGAACCTTAACTTCTAATTTGAACGCACACTCGTAAAATAATTCAGTACAAATTGAATCACCTAATTACTTTTTTTAAACACAAATGTCTGAATACTCAAAAGGTGAGTACCAGGGTATTTGACACACAATACCTTATCACATTTTTATTTCCTAAGTTCTAATACAAACCAAGTTTATCCTGCCCAGAACCCCGACCTCTAATAATATCACAACCCTCTATTCAAACTTGGTTTGCTTATCTCTAACATGATTTGTACCAAACAATTGGTACGACTAATACTTAACGATAGCTGCCAGTATATTTTATGTCTTTAATTAGCAATTGGAGATATTGGTTCTCTATGCATAGAATTGCACTGCTAAAGAAACTAACAGCATAAACGCAGGTTTACCTCTAAAATGCCGTAACAACGCATTAAATTGCATAAAGAAAACCAAATGCTTTGTTTACTTTCTTTTACAGCATTTTAAAGGTTGTCCAAAAGTTTGAATCAATAAAAGTGAATTAGTAGTAAAATTACAAATGCACAAGTGCACAAGTGTACATAATATTTCTGCCTCATGATCTTTAATTTTTTACATAAATATATCATTGTTCCAATTATAAAATTATTACAATTGGACATTGTTAGAAATGGTGCATTTCATTGTGGCAGAAATACCGTGGTCAATTGAATGCTGTCAGGGCATGCGTCTATCGATCCTTGCCCTGATTAACATCATGTACAAATCACAAGATCAAACTCTAATTGTTAGGAAAAAACAAATCTTAAAATCAAAAGCTTCACACACAGCAATTAAAAATTATTCTGGACTAGTTGGGATAAGAAATGCATGCTGGAACTAACAGTATCAAGTGACGAGCTTATAGATATCACAATAAAGCCGTGTTATAAACAACAAAGCAGATAGACAGTAGTGGTAATAGTTGTGAAGGTAAAACATTGCATATTCACCAAATAAATCGGAACTTGTCAGCTGATAATAAATTTGCACCCGCCGTTTCATATTTTGAAGAAAATAAAAACCGAGTACTTGTGCAAACTCGCACATATTAAAGGTTACTGTGCGACGCGCTCTTAAAAGATAAAATGCCCACTTGAACAAAGTGAAAATGCAATATTTTACCGTACTTATGTTACACAAGGGGAAAAACTACACACGATTTTCTCACAAGGGTGGTGTATACCTGGTGGGTGGAATGTTCTGTTGCTGTGTTGACTGGCCGTTGCTAGGTATATGCGTTCCGTTACTATGACTACGGTTTTGCTTAGCAACGTTGTTACTGTTCTGTGATCCATTGTTGTTACCACTTTGATGTGAAAGAGGTATTTCTCCTTCTTTCTCGTGAATTCTTGAATGCCGATGCATGTTTCCATTAGTGGTGAAACTCATGTTGCAGAATCGGCACTTGAAGGGTCTCTCTCCTGAAAATAAATTGAAATAAATAAAATAATCTTTTTATTTGTTACCCGGATAAACAATAGTCAAAACACAAGACATATATGGCCTCTGTTGAAGTTCATTAGTTTTGAGTACCTGAAAACTATTCGATTTTAATTTAAAAAAAAAAAAAACATTAGTCAAATATTAACAATAATCTCCTTTTCTTAAAACGACCAAGAGGGAAAGTACAAGTAAACTACATAAACGATCTTTCGCTTTTCGCATGTTATAAAATGTTCATATCTCTTGAAAAATTTAGTCAATGAATGTACAAAGTTATAGCATTCCATAAATCATGTGAGTAAACTGCGCTAGCTGTTAGTAATACACCGAACTGAAAGCAATGTCGTCCGGAAGTTGTTATATAAAGACCATGCATAGATAACAGGCATTTGTGACCTTGTTTCAAAACAATAAACAGCCCCTTTACTCATTTAATTTTTTTCCGTTTTACAAACCAGTGTCATATTTGTCTCCGAAACTCGTATTTAGAGTACTTTTTAGAGTGACATACATGTACAAGTAAAATAACTCTTACCACCATAGGGATCCACGATAGACAATCGAAGTTTCATTTTTCCAGTAATGAAAAATAATTATTCACAAGACGAAAAGTTTCCAATAGGCGTTTTAAAATGTTCCTCTTTCAGCTTAATACTAAGTTCAAGTTCGTCAAAGTCACTTTAGTACATAAAGTTCAAATACTTGGGTGTGTGTATGAATCATTCAGATTTTGTGACTGAATGTTTAAAACGGGAAGCTGCGTTTTTGTATGTTGCTTCACTAATGAGATGGCATTTCACAGCATCATTAGGTCCTGTGATAACGTCCTCCACAATAGCGACAAGAGATCCTATTGTTTTATGCGCATCATCAAGGGCATCATCAAGCGTGTAGTGTGACACACCCAACCTCAGGATCTAAATCCTTCCCTCCCCTCTTTCCACCTCCCCAGGTTCGAAAACAATAGGTGTCAGGTCTCAGCATAACACGTATCAATTGCTGCTAAATGCAAGATCAAACAGTCTTTTGTTTCTATGCTATTTATCGTATTAGGGATTACCATTTATCTACCTGGTAAATAATTAATACATATCTGGCATGTTTGTGGGATAATCTTAAAGCAAAGTGGCAAATTCTCAGGTAATTTGTCAATTTGCTAAGAAATGTACGGCAAACATGACACACGTAATGAATCTAAGTATACATGCTGGTAGTTGTTAGTTATTTGCTCTAAAGTTCTGTCTAATTACACTCGTTAAATACACTTAGCCGGTGTAAGGAAGTATGTTCTTTGCTTTTAATTAAGGTTAACATAAGGTAGTATTGGTTTAGCGTTAAACAGTTGACTAAAAATTGTGAAAGCACTTTCCAGCAGAAATTCCATATTATGTGTTCAAAAAGTCCTGTACATAGCGGACGTTCATTTGTGAGAAATTCTTCAAATAACGAGTACGTTTGTTTGAACAATTGAACGCACAAATGAAATTTCTATGAACAAATTAAGTGGAACATCGCACCAATCTGAAAATGAGCTAACATCACAGTTAATAAAACATTCGATTTAAGAGTACGACTACGAAACAATCACATGCGTTCGAGCTACTGCGCAAGTTTATTCACTTCATTCCATGCAGTTTATACCTGAAAGACAGACAGAAATAGTGATATCAGGATGAATAAATGGATGATCATCCTCCAATCTGTCAGTCGTCGGCAGTTCTGTATCAGGGCGAAAATATCCAAGATCATCCTTCAACCACCCGTCAATTCTACTAGCTACATCTAGTGATGGTTTTAAAGTGACATCAGCCGATTCTATTTCGATTTTAACCCCATCTAGTGGTGGACTTATTGGCTTAACACAATAGTCGTGAAAGAACTGAACCGTTTTGCGCACACAGGAACAAGAAATGCATACTTCTGGTTGGAAAGAACCATCTAAAACATCAACATTAACAACTGAACTATCCACGTCTTTCGGCGACGTCTTACTTTTCACGGTTACTTCAGATGTACAACATTATACGTCAAAAGCACAGTTATACTTCCTACAGTGATTGTGTTTGTACAAACTTTCTGTAAAGACCGAAGATACTTTTTTGGTGGCAACCATCACAGCCCCTTTCCACTGCACAACTATTTTACAAGGCCATGGAAACACTTAAATTAAGAAACTTTCAATTCTAATTCTGATAGGGTATGGTATAATACTTTTGTACAATTCTTATTTGCTTAATGAAAGTGTAAAAAAAATCAATTCCATGAGCTTACCGGAATGTACGAGCATATGTCTGTCGAGTGAGCTCTGTGAACTGAGTACTTTGCCGCATATTGTGCAGGAGTTGATATTCGTTGCTGTTGCCGTCGTTGCGTTGTGAGAACGAATGTGCTTCGTTAATGCCGAGGCCGAGTATAGATCCATTTTACATACAGGACAAATGTATTTCTCTTTCGCTTCATTTGTTTCCACTGGTAATATCTGTAAACAATAGAATTTCAATAGTGTCTCATGCTGTCGTACGAAACTTTTATTGTGATTGTCTAGAGTCTGGTTGTGCTGTATCTCAGTATCTTTATTATGTACAACCTCTTGAAAACTCAAGTATAAATTTTACTGACTTCAAGGGATTTCCCATTGAACCCATACAGAAAGTGAAATGTCCACACCATACTCGCTCTTTTTAAGTATTGAGTCCAACAGTGACACATGCATGTAGTTAACATTACAGGTGAAGTTTATCATTTGTCCACCAAAAAAATTTCATCTACCTTTTGAACAATTTTTCTTTATAATATCTTAGAAGGAACCAAATATTCAAATTCATTCTAAACCAGCACGTGATAATGTTCTATTGTAGATAGTTACAGAAGGGAATGTTGAGTGATGTCACTTGATGCATCTTCCAATCTCACTACAGCAGACACAAAGTTGCAATCAACCTTCTACGGGACTTAACACGTTGTAGCAGTCTCAGATGCGCGCCGGTCTCAGCTGCGCGCCGGTAAATAGTTGAAAATTTCATAGACAGTCGTGGAAAGTTAGTTTTCACATACTTCGTGTTGGCGTTACTTATGTTTCTCAGAAATAAATAAATACGGTTTGCAAGTGTCAA
>JBCAUI010242191.1:0-16313 GCA_038406195.1 Haplosyllis anthogorgicola
AGGTGCATATGTGTGTAAGATATGAAGTCTCTATGATCAGTAGTGTGCTCAGGACAGCTGTGCACAGATGACAATGATGACAACGACGATGACGACAACAATGGACGACGGACAATTCATGATTCTTTTGGCTCTTTGGCAATTATGCCAGATGAGCCAAAAAGACTATTTGAACTTAATTGCCTGGACATTCATTGAAACAAATATATTATATATACTCCAAACCTGTCATTCACTTACAACACTCTGAAGGACAACTTGGGCACTCGAAAACTTAAGGCGAGACCTTTAACAGAACCAGTTGCCGGGAGTTACTAACATAAGACTAAATTTATCAAATCCACTGAAAAGAACCCCTGGATTTTTAGGCAATTTATTTTAGTCCGTTGTTGCAAAAGTTGTGTAATGTAAAGGACAAAACGTGTATATTAGTCTCTATTAAAACGAACAATATTTGAAGCCCAACATTTATTTCAGTATTTTAACTACACACAAGTTGAAATACATTCGGTTCCTTCGCATGGAGGGAAGGGCAGTTCCTCTGGTATAATAAAAACTTCTGTTGTGAATAAAATGTTACGTCCATTCACTCCTGGCCAGCGTGCCTGAAAATGACGATTTATTATTTATTACCCCACAATTATACGCACATAAGGTGTTACGTGTATGCCACACTTAACAATTAGGAAACATACGATTTTGCTTCTATGAAAAATTAAGAATTTTATACAATTACCTCAAGGAAGAAAGCTCTATATTCTCCTTCAGTTGGATATCCCACTGTAACTCCATAGTTACCGTTTCCCTACAGTTGATGGAAATTATTTTGCATGCAATATAGTTAATTGTTGTGAAACGAAGCTCGTCTAAATGTTCCGCATTGTCTTGAATGCATGTCTAGGCCAGTAAATTAGTTAGAAAATTAACCAAATGCAGATGCCGACATTCACTTTGCATATTAAGATAAATATGTTGCCATTCCGAACTTACAAAGTCAGTGAAATTAGTTTTTCTCCATACAATTTCTTGGAATGTCTCTTCCGGGTATCCGGCATGACGTCTGTAGTCTCGCCTAAAAAAATGTTAATTTCAATACTCTACACTCAAGGCATTGCCTACCGGAATCATTGCAAACTAATGTGTACACTAAAAAATCATTTACTTTTGAATCAAAAATTAAACTAGTCTATTCCATTATTGTCTAACCACGGTTTTGGTTTTCTTGAAACAAAGTTAAATCTTTAAAACCATTTAATTTATTGTGTGTAAAGTGGTATAACTACACAGTAATTGAGACAACAAGGAAATGGTGAACATGGTGGCATCAGAAACAATTTTTATAAACGTACCTATCGTTTTCAGGTAAGGTATCAGCAACCCAGGCTCGTACTCTGTCGGGTACTGGATTAGTTATCATGTTTATCCATCCACTCGTCTCATCCTAATAAGATCAATCGTGCATTACAGAGTGTTTATTGTGTGTACATGCGTGGAGTAATCATTAAAATGGCATTTTGTTTGATAACATATTGCTAGGCACTTCAAACCTGGTATTTTAAAATGTCTAAATGTCTGAATGTCTAACTTACAGATCCTGTTGTCCAATCCAAAGTTGGAAGCTCCATACCCTGCAAGAACATTCCATAAGTTATCGTAATAAATTCACCAACAAAGAAAATAATGAAAATGGGAATAATCGTTGACATTTTTTTGATGTGACAAGACTATTGTTGACTCTTCATTTTCCTTCGAAGTTCTTCAAATAAATTAATAACCTTGGTGAAATAAAATTGATCTTACCACCATGTTGGCTGTTACAAAGGTGGATATATGCTCATAACCAAAGAGAATTCGAGGAATTAAAGCATGATTTCCATTGTTCACCATACTACAAAAAAAAAGGTTGACAAATTTTTGTATTTGTTGAATCACACTGTTACTTATGTTTGTGTACTGATCTCATACTGTATTGGTTTAAATCAGTCACTCGATTGAAAAGGTGTTGTGCACAATTGATGTAATGTCAACGAATTGACCTCTCTTATTGACTGTGACACAATATTGGTGGGTGGTGCTTACTGTAAGTACATTGGTCCTGGCATTTCATCCCACCAAAATGGAGTTTCGTCTGGTAAGAAGAATTCATCATTTGTCCCTGATGTCAACATCTTGGGCATTGTCAACCTCTCTCTGTAACCTAAAAGTGATGTGAAACTTATGGAATGAAGCAATTTTTGCAATTGACATGATTTTGTTCTGGAGAACCACACCTGAATATTAAAGGATGGAACCATTCCAATCAACCACTACGTCTTGAACTGATTTGTGCAAGAAAACAGCTTTCAACACGATGAGGCTGTCATTTACAGACATTTAGTTTGTGTATGATTATTATAGACTAGTTATCCACTTTTTTAACCCATGCATAGAAAAATGGTTGGCAGATTACAACCTTTGTCAACATAAAATTAATTTGCTCCAAAATGTAATCAAAACCCATATAAAGTTCAAGACTGACATTTTAACCCTCTCAGAATTGATACTGACTGTAAGGGTCAATGTGATCTGACATCGCTTGGAACACAGGATCCGTTAAATATTGAGTGAGATTGAGATACCAGTAATCTTGGAAAGCAAAGGTCCATCCGCCGAGAGACTGGTAGTGGTGCATCAAGTTCTAAAGCGACGTAATTATTGCATTTTAATAATTAGATGAGGTTATTTAAAGTAAGAAAAGCATAGATACTGCACATAAAAAGTAACTCACAATACAGTAATAACTTCTGCCAACCAATGAGAAAAATTGTTTCAACTGGTTCTGATCACTATTTCACTTTAATTCTGTCGCGGAATACGATCTCGTTTTGGTAATTGTTGGAATAAAGGAACTCACTGCAGGCATGTCCAGGACACTAAACACTATTGGAAGTGATAGTTTGACCCTTTGGTCCACGGCTGATAGTAACCATGTTGTCCAACCTCTCTGTTAAAATAAGCAGCAAATTATTTACAATGACAAATCATTGTAATAAATATTTGGCTTTGATAAGTATATAGTCAATCTTATAATAAATACAGGCAAACAGTAATTTTTATATGTAAATTCTAAAGGCAAAAGACACATGTATTTTTGTTTCAAACACTTGCCTTAGAAGCTCCTCCCACAGCAAAGTTTGTTATGTTACTGAAAGCTACTTTTTCTGCGGCAACAGTCTGTAGTGTATCTAAGCCTCTCTTAGCCGCCTGAAAATTAGTATTACAATGGTAATTATTTTCTGATAAAGTTTAATGGTCATTACATTTCATTACTTCATCGCATGCGTTTTGCTACATTTTCTTACCTTAACCATAGGAAACAAAGCCAGGTAGTTTGGGTCGGTAGCATTTTGTAGATATGTTTCAACAAACTTGTACCAGGTCCAGGCAATGATTTCATCCTCCGAACGATCCTCGTTTGTCCAGTCTTCCTGATACACAAATAGAAGATGAAAGAAATATCGATCGCTTATACGTGAAAGAACTTTTGGAGTGAAAATTACATAAAAAACAATGATAAGTCCATTGATCAATGTCAAGAAAGGAACTAGTTAGTTACACATCTTATGTTAATGCGTATATTTAAAATTTAAAGGATGTCTCAGTCAGGAACTCCCATTTTTTGTTTTGGTTGTGTACCTTTGGACCGTACAAAGTATATTTATTGTGATACTCACGGTAAACACTAATGGCTGATTTGGTACGTTTTGCAAGTATCCAACAACAATACCCAGATCAAGTGCAAATAACGCGCTGAGAAGATTCTCATGGTCGAATTTCTCAGGGATCCTGAAAAGAAGATTAACGCAAATAACATGATAGACCAAAGAGGAAAGGCTTTATTCCGGACGTGTTCAAAATGAATTGTAATGTCTAATCTTAGTCAATACAAAACATAAGCCTCTCTGTGGCAGTCGTCTCTGTGTACTGCGTGCGTCACTGCCATGCCTGTCACGCTGACCAATAACGAATAACAAATAATAAAACTTACTCATCAGGGTCATTATCTCCACCTTCCACAACAAACAGTGAATACGTGTTGTCAGCGATAATATCAGGCACAGCGATGTGCAGGTAGTGATACCACAACGGCTGGTTTGACCACGTTTCTGCATAGCAAAATTACTTCAATTTGACTTAATTGATCTGTTGTCAGAACTCAGATGAGACGGATCATTCACTCTGAGCTTGCATTTTTGCTACAGTTAGCATATTACAGCGCGTCTTCATAAACTAAACAGACACGAATTTTTGTCCGTTAAGCAAGCGTTGAGCTTCCCAAGAGCGTTAGCCCCATTACCGTCGGTCCGTTTAAGACGGTGCGTTTAGTTTATGAAGACGACTTGTATGAAAGACTCGGTTTTATAAAAAGCGAGCTGTGAATTATTGTGAATTATTCAAAGCACAGAAGTCGGCTTCTCTGGAATGAGCGGAATAGAAAAGACCATAGCGAAATGAACAAGTTTGTCCTCTTGTTAGCCACTCACCGTCAAACCAGATTTGTGAGGTCATGTTGTAGACATAGACTGTCACACCAGGGTACTCATAGGACGTGATTTCCTCAAAACTGTACGCTCCATCATCCGTGAAAACATACTCATCTAACGGCGTGTTCACGTCCTAATAACAGCAAGAAAACACAACCATACTAGTTTTTCAATTTAATACTCGATAAATCCATTCATTAAATGAATGTAGTGGGTTTTTTTTAAATATTTCGTGAAATACCCTTCCCCTTATCGGAAAATTCTGAAAAAATTGAATTTACTAGATTATTCGCAAGTCATAAGGAGGAGGGCGTACCCATCCTACAGCTTGGACTGTACAGCTCAGAGCTGCCACCGAGACTAGTGCCAACAATATCCACTTCATTGTGCCCAGATGATGCCCGTTACAATCTACCTGGCCCAGTGGAAGAGGCGCATCTACGTTTTACATTTAAACGTACCGAAACCAAAGCTTCCTCGTAGTTGTTGCATCATGCGATAAAATAAATGGGTCATGTGAAATTGTAATTTGATAATTAATTCTGATAAAATAAAAAAATGTGGTCAATTCCCATTCCACAATATTTACGATTCCTAATGAAGCGTCCATCTTTTCGTTCCAAAAATGGTTACCTTAACTTTATAGTTCAATAAAGCCACGTTTTCCCTACAGATTAACAGTTGTCCGAAATACATACCAATAAAAAAAAGTAAAGGCAGTTTTAATCTAATTAATGCACATTTATTCAGATATGACACATTAAGTACTATGACAATCAAATGATTAATAACAGCTTAGAATAATGAAAACCTACTCATATCATACAAGTACTTTCTACATTAGTGATGAAACACCTTTATATTGGCTATCTTAACTTGTACGTTCAAGCAACCCTCAATGACAATAATAAACAATAAATATGGCATTTACTTCGTCACAATAAATACAAATGTCCAGTACCGCAGTCGCTTTTATCGCTGGTTTCTTTTCACTTGATTCGTACTCTTCAAATTTCAATTTGTTAAAATAGATCCTGTGACAAATAAAATATTTCCAGTATATTTTTAAACATGTTCTTTAAATTGACCTGATTAGTTACAGTATCTAATCTGTCATTAATGCAAATTGAGTTGTCATTTTAACCACATTTATACCTCATTCATTTTGTTTTTGAAGCAAATAAAATCCTTTGAAAAAGTCACATTTGATCTTCCTGACTTGTTCACATCATTTACACAATAAAATTTAATCTCTCTCGATTAAAACTTGATTTAATTATTATTAGCTATTTAGTTGTTAGAATTTTCATAATGTATTTTTCAAACAATAAAATAATGAAATATGAGTGAGGTATAGATATAACCTATAACCAGTGCAGAAAACCTTTTAGAAATACGATTTATTTCTGTACAATTACCAAAACTAAAGCAGTATTGTTTCATAACATTTAACAACAAAATCATACATTCCACAATACTAATGTAACTGACTACAGGTTTCTACAGGCTCAATCACATTATATTTAAACGTTTTTGGTAAGTTGATGCGGTATCTAAAATGTCATAAGACTTTATCATACATATGACCAACAGAAGTATGCAACTTTTTTCGTTTTATTTTATTAGCCTTTCTTTCTTTCATTTTTAGCCCAATTTCGCACTGATTTCATTTTTGGGAACAATTTTAATTAAAATTTTCCCCGTATCATTTTAACGCAACCTACAAAACAATAAACTGATAAAATACTGTCAGAGAAAATAACACGAGGAAAATTCCCACGACGTATGTGACCTTGTCGTACAGTTGCAAAAGACCTGAGCTTATTGGTAAATTTTGAATTTTGTACTTTGTAGTAATGTTTTCTGCACTAAACAATTTAAGCATTTTCCAGACCTTTAGAAAAATACAAATTATTTGTTCAAAGTCAAATACATATTTTGTGAGAGTTGCTTTGTTACCAGCTTCTACTGACTGATCAGAAAATTAAAATGTGTCAAAGAGGCCTACAAAAAGTCTTGCTTGTCAAAATGTCTACAGACGGGACATGAAGGCAAATTTATGCCAAAATCAGTTTCTGTAAATTTGTTCATTACTATCTGGCTCTAAATATAAGTCAACGCCAGTGAAGGATTGTGAAGTGCAAAAAATATACAAGTGCTATCCTTCCTTAACTCTATTGGGCAATTTACATACACAAAATGAAAACACGATTCTAAAACATAATGCTTACACATTTCGAATAAAAATGAGGAATAATTTGTACATTATAAATAATTTTAAGAGGCTGATGTCTTAGAAAACGAAGCACAAAATATTGGGATACGAAAACTTATTATACAAAATGAATACAAACGTAAAACTATATCTACGGTAATTGAATACAAGTAGATAATTGTCTACAGTTCTACTAAGTACACTGTACTTACATAATAATTTTTTCTTTAAAAATGCTTGTAATATGAACCGTCATTCTTTCTCTCATTTACACGTATTCCATGTAGGGATTGTAAGGATAAAATACATTTTTTACCTTTTAAATCTACGCAAATCAGTAATTTCATTTGGTCACACTGATGCTTAATGTCTTAAGTCTTCACAAAAAGGTTTCAAGATGTATGAATATTATCTTGTGTAAAAATTTCATCCAAACGCAATGCCTTTCATACACAAATGATGTTACACATTGGACTTAACATCTAATATAAAGTCTATGTATAAAAATACACATTACGACACAATGGTATGAAAATAACATTAGCACCACTGAATATAATATATTGGTAAAACGTTATGCACACTGAAATTTAAGTGTAGTGATCTTGCTTGATCATTCACTGTATTTGTTGAAAAGGTCTATGTTGCTGAATACTGTTGAATACAAGAAGCACACTGAATGCAATGCTAGAAGGTTAAGATACGTCTCCCAGTATCAGGAGGAAAATGTTCTCAGTTCTATTTCAGTAGGATAAAAAAATCTTGCACCATACAAAATTAAACAAATAAACACTAAGAAAAAGCTTGTTGAGGTATTTTCAAGTCAGTCAATGTATCGGCAGTTTTTGTATCCAACATGCAATGATTAACATATTTACAAATTACATGCTTTCAGTAATAAAGATGTAAATTACCTGTCATATAGTTGTCACACAATAGAAATAAGACTAGGCTATTGATAGTACATGTGTATTAGGTAGTAGTATACTTACTTATTGGCACAATTACAAAGCTTTCTAGGCTAAGCAAAATTCGCCTTAAAATTTTAGGACAAAACATCTCCATTTTCAAACGTATTTCACCAAAGCATTTCTGAAGATAAAAGCCAATACATAATCGTTCTTATGTACCACTGTTTGGAGATTTATATAACCGATAACCAGTTCTAATTTGGTCAACTTGCACGTTGTTGTACAGTACAGTGCCTCGCATAGCATCACTGACTAGGGATACTACGACTTAATTACAGGTATAAAAACAAACAGATCAATCCAAGGCATTAATAACCATCTATATCAGGCATACATATTATCCATAAACGCACGGATACAATTTTGTACATGTTGGTATGCAAAATGAACACATACACTCCCGAATGGTCCTTGGTTTGCCCAAATAGGCAATACGCCTTCTGCACAAGGCAAAATAAATTAATATCGAGGGGATGTAGTGAAATAAAGGCAGTTTGTTAGTAAATTCAACATCATTTCCTGTCACAAACTAATGTCATAGTACTAATTACATAATTGGCATTTATCAGCATTCAATAACTCAAATTATATTTGTTCCATTTGTTTTACTTTTCTGACATGTATTATTTCGACCACTTCACTTTTAAATATTAAGGCTGTCTTGGTGTGTATGTATGCTGCCTTTTAGAAGTTCTTTCTACCTTTGGGACGGGTATTTTAAACTTTCTAGAAACTTTATTCTCTCTTGCCTTCACAACTTACATGTTATCTCCACGTCATTACATCCCCGTACTAACTCTTTCGGCATTGAAGTCTTTTTTTTCCTCCGTTTTCTTCTCAAACTTTACATGTTTCGATCAATTAAATTATTACAACCCCTTTGTACAATTTTTACAGCTTTTTGTATAACTTTTTACAAATTTTAAAAACATCCTAAAATTGTCGATTACTTTTATCCGGTTGGGTCGGTTGGTTCAAGGGTTATCGTGCCGAAGCATGTTCTTGGTATTGTCTCGTTGATCCTACGCACGTTGTCCACGTCCTTCTGTAGCATGATGAGTTCGTCCGTGTAGTCGCGCACCCAGTGGTTCTGTTGTTGTCGACTTGATAACAAGGCATTGTATCTGCAAGTGACAAAAATAGGTTATGCACTCTGTCAAAAGTGAAACATCTGGGAGGGGTGGCTTCCGAAGAATTGAATGACATAGTATGAAGCAGTGGTCTCTGCTGAAAAATTGTAAAGCAACATTCGAAAACCTAACAAGAATCTTCTATATAAATGTAGTGAACTTGAGTTTGTCGTCTTGCTGTAACTTACATACGATAGGTGCAGTTGTGTTACTTTATTTAAGTTTCAACTTATATATTTGAGATCTCATCGCACATGTAAATTAAGAAATTGACCAAGTACTCTTAATTAACGACCTTCCACAGTTGAATACATTGTCATTAATATCGTTCTAATATTATACCTTTCATCCAGATTGGCATCAATCAAACTCTGTTCTGCATCCTGTAGGTTTCTCTCTAGTTCGTCCAGTTTGTTGGTATCAATGCTGTCCAATCCAGCTGAAAGTAACAAACAAAATCGTCGTGTTTAGCTCGCAATCTGTAATTCCACGTGAGGATAACATTAAAATTATTTTACACAATTTCGAGGATAATACGAAATAAGCGACTTTTGAAATGAAACGAAATTATTAACTCTGAAAATGATTAAAGTTAAGATTTTAACCATAATAATTTGCCCGACCATTACTGTAAAAATATATCTTGAACATGGAAGTCATTTAAGTTTTATCTGCACTGTGTCTAAACTCTCTTTATTCTGATTAACTACATATCGCATTTATTACACAACCCAAAGTACGAGTGTATAACCAAATGCGAAACATGCAATATCAATTGCTGGCGATACTTGCAGGCCAGCAGCGAAGTTTGTTTTATATTTGTTCCAGTGATATAACACACTCAATAAAACCTTCATGAAGTTGTTTAAAAGTGAACTTATTTTTACAAACTTAAGGTTTTCAGTACAATTTTAAAAACAATTTTAACGTTTTTAATGTTTATCACTGTTGCATATAAAGTTTTCTGGTGTTTCCCCCTAGCAACTGTTTGCATCGGTTCTGACATTCTATGAATCAGTTATTTTCGTGTCTTCCATAGCATTCTGTTGGAGTACTGGATGTTATCTCCTCCAAACTTTTCACGTCATCCCTAAGTTCCTGTAACTTCGTAGCACCGTAGCTGAGTAATGCATTCTGTTTCTTTAGTGAGTCCTGTAAGAATGCATATTGGCTTCCCAAAGTTTGCGTTATATTTCTTTCGGCTCTGTGAAATTTTCTCATTAATTTTCTTCCTCTTCTGATTTCCAGATATTTAAGTGGCTCTGTAACATGTTATTTCGAAACGTACATATTTTGTTGTTGGAGGTCTTAAAATCTTAATTCTACACAGCCATTAATGTGTGCATATTGGTACTATCCTTGCACTAGTGTGTACATGTAGTGAAGCATACATCGGGGCATGGGTTTCATGCAAAGGTGCCTTTACTTTGGAGAGATCGACTAAATCTGCAGCATTCCTTATCTGATCCGGGATAATGCAGAAAAACTATACCAGTGTCATAAACTCCATTCTGCGATGCTCAGCTATAGTCTTAAAAACAACCACTAAGGGCAGTCATGCCATGAAGTGTAGTTCATTGTTCCAGTGGCAAAGAGCTTCATCGTTTGTGTCCATCTACTTGCACTTGTGTCGCGGTTGGTTTTATCTACCCTATTCTGACAGGTGTCGTGCCCATTTGATCATTCAAGAAATGTAACAACACATACATCCACTTTCCTATGATGCCATTAACAATACTGCAGTCACTTTCTAATTCGATGTTACGACAGAATGTCAATAAAACAACTGGTTGTTTCCTTGTAATAATGAACAGCTACTATCCAATCATAAACATTTTAGAAACACTGATCTGTTTTCACGCCGTTACTATTTTTTCATGTAAATTAACAATAAGCACTTTGATCCTATTAGCTTTTAGTGTTACTTACCCAGCTGTCTAAGTATATCATTAACGGTTCCGAGAGCTCCTCCAACCTTACTAGACGACTCCTCAGCACTGATCTTGGCCTGGTCTGCTTTTGCAAGAGCCTAAAGTACGGATAATATACAGTAAACTACACATCAAGCAAATTCAGTGTAACTTGAATAGTACTGCTGAATACCTTAGATATGCACAGATAAATCAAACGGAACATTTTTCTTGTCACACACACAATGATTTCATCTATTGGTACAGCAGAAACCACCTGCGGTTCTATGTAATTACGGAAATACACAATTTTGCTGAATGACATCATTGTATGATACATTAACCCTTAAATAACCTTTTAACATTATTCAGAAGAATCCATTTCACTCACCTCTTTTGTAAGTCGTTCGTCCTCTATGGCTTGTCGCTCAAAATCTTCCAGTCTGTCCTCAGCATCATCGACATCACCCGACAGCTTGTCAGCCTCATTGCGCAGTGTGGACGCCTTATCCTTGGTGCTATCTGCCTCATTACGGATATCAGATGCATCCTGCGAAATTTTCAAGATAACCAATAAATCGAAAACAAAATCTTTTCAGTTAAATTCAACTAATTTCAGTCTCGTTGATCAAATAATGAGTCAAATATTTTACTTTTTAAACCCTGTGGCTGAAACTTACATCCGAGGCCATCTTAGCAATATTTTCAGCGTCCTTGGCAATGTCTCTGGCCATGATAGCATCGGCTTCGGCTCCTGCCAGATTCTGTTCAGCTTGACGGGTCTTATCCTCAGCTTCTTCAATACGTGCTTCTATTTCCGGAATTCTTTCCAGTGCATCTTCGGCATCATCTTTACTCTGTTGAACTTTGTCGTCAAATTCTGGATAAGTAAACGGTTACAGTATTATAACTTTATGGCAGTTACACTTAAGGTTGCCCAACCAATGTCCAATGTGATTTGGTTACAGCACAAAGCACAAAGGTTTTGGTATTTTATAACATTATGGAAAACATGAGGATATTCTTGAAGTGAGTTTTTGTTTAAACAGGGTTCATTTATATGGACACGTAAAACAAATTGACAGGACATACATATGTGCACACACGTGCGGACATGTGTACGTACTATTAATAAGGGGAAGTATAGACATCGTTCATATTCAGAAAATTGATCAAGCACCAAGAGGAATGATAAACTGCACACATACTACTTTATACAACAATGACTCAAGTTACGCAGGGGTGTTTATTTTGCCAACCTCTCATTACATGGAATAACCCCATTGTTGTACTAGTTCATACCCCTCAGAGTCTCCAGTGTAGCATCGGCATCAATCAGTGTCTTCTCAGCTTTCGCCACGGCCTCTCGTGCTATCCCTCTGGCTGCATCAGCATCAGCTAATAGCTCGTCTGCAATCTACATGTGTACAAGGTTATGTCGATTATCATTACGCATTCTAGAGTTGAGATGTCACTTCCTTCTTTTCTATAGTTCTCACAGCACAGACGTTTTGAGTTCAAAATTATAACGGAACATGTTTTATTAATGAGGTGACCGTACATTATTGTATAAACAGTTCAGGGCAAGTTTCTTCATAAAACCTCCAAATCAAAGCAACTTTGCTCTGGATCTTTTTGAGACAGTTTTCTTTGTAAATACATGGTGTAATGCATTGTTACATTGTACAATAAGGATGACCAACTGTTCGACCTCTCTTACACATTGCATACGTGTGCATCCCAATTATACATGTACCGAATATCTGAACCACTGAACATATGGCTTTCTCGATTTTAGCTTAAGTAATCTTTCTTAATAGTCTCTGAGCAGTTACACGTTGTGAATGAGTGCAAGCCACTCAACCAAAGCCAAACACTTACCAAATAGTTATGCTAATACATACCCATTATCCAACAGTGCAGAAGAAAAGAAAGAGTATTGACATTAAATGCTTGTTACAGAGCGTGTAAAGAAAAAGATTAAGAGAGCAAAAGAACATTCAAGCACACAGTGTCGGATCTGTGTCATAGCATTACCATTAATCACTAGGAAAAGAGCCACTATCTTTTTTTTCCAAATGCGTAAATCTCAATATAGCAGATCAATTATCAAATATAGACTTAATAGTTACAGTGCACTGTACATGGTACAGTAACCAAAGAATATTTTGAAATCAGCTGTCGACTTCTTAATGTGCAGACCAACATGAACAAACCATAGTGCGTGCAGCAATTCACAGGCTATCTCTGTGTGTTTCCTTCGTGCCCGTTATCATACTACTAATGACAATGGTGCTTGTTGGCACATTATGTTGCAGGCTGTAATACATGTGCAGCGTTGTGTCGTTTCACCAAACAAGCAGTCTTTGTGAAAAATAGATATGCTGAAAATTGTAAGTGCACTATCGTATCACTATGCTACCACACTTTCTACAGTCTAAACTATAAGGTGCAATTCTAAAACTAAAGCTCTTTTAGTGAAAGTAACAGCAATGCTACGTAAACACGGACCTGCTGTTGCCTGATTCCGTTCTCAAGCATGTCCTCCGCATCGCGCTTCTGCATGTCCACATCCTCCATCAGGTCCCGGTGCTGCTGCAGAAGACGATCTGCCTCTTCCTGGATCTGAATGGCCTGAAAGTAAAATTTCTCAGTATAGTTGAACATAATAAACGTTGATGAACTCACAGCAACAGTATTAATGTGTTTGTAGAAACAATCTAAATCATGGGAGTAATACGTTTTGCCTGAACACTAAACTCGTACAAATGCACTAAATTACATACATCACAATAATGATACAGGGAAAAAAAGATCCAAATTGTTTCTAACAGTAAAACTAAATCTTGTTGTTCTCTCTGTAAAATGTTTATTAACAATGTCCAATTTAACTTAGTACTAACCTCATCTTTGATATCCTTAGCATCATCTTTCATTGTATCAACATCCACGTTCGGCAGTACGATACTCTCGGCCGCGGAGAAAATATCAAGGGAATCATCATATGCCTCCTGTGCTTTCCTCAGTGCTTGGTCGGCCATGTTCTTGGTGGTTTCATACAAACTCTCTGCATCAGTCACACTGTGTAATGTAAAATGGCATTAACTAGTTTACTAACAATGTACACAGACAATGTTACTCCATTTAATGTTTAAAAATAAAGATGCTAAAAGACAAACACTAGACTGGAATAGATCTGTTGTACTAGACCCGAAAGGTTGCTGATTAAAAAGTACTTACTCCCTTCTCAGTTCGCTTATTTCGTCAGCGGTATCACCTGGTTTTCTCAGCGCCTCACGTGCAAGTTCATAGGCAGTTCGTGATGTGTTACGAGCATTCTCAGCGGTACCATAAATCCTGTCTGCCTCCATCTCTTGCCTGCAAGATAATCACCGAATTGAAATTTGACCTGTTCAAAAACCAAACTCTGCTGTCATTGACCTCACAGAATTATGTTTTGTACCATTAAGGAGAGATCTAAAAAAGATTGCCGAGAGAAAACTACAGCAACACTTTACCTTTCGGCAAGTTCTCTGGCCTCCTTGGCGATCTCAGTCATACGCTCAGACTGCTGACCAGCCTTGTCCTGTGCCTCTCTAGCCTTCCGCAATGCCTCAGCACCGTCAGTCTCCAGGAAGCTCTCCGCCTCTCTCAACAACCTCTCGGCCTCGTCGATGGAGCGTTCGGCTGAGGTGATGTCCTGCTGGGCTTCATAGGAAGTGTCGCGGGCTGAGGAAACACTGTTGGCGATGCGGCCACAGTCGTTCATCAACTGCGTAATGGCATTCTGTAACTCTTGTAGTTGACCGGATATTGGACCATCCAAACCTAAAATAAGGATTACAATACCTATTAAGCTCATTTCATCTTGTGTATTCAATTCACAACCATTAGCAGCTAAGGACGGATAAAAAATTCCAACGAGATTAAATTCCAACGAGATTTCTATTTTTCTGCCTTTCAGCTTATAAATTGACATTGATTCATGTATTACTCTACAATATAAATATTATGTGCTCACCGACAGCCCCTCTGGCATCATTAAGGAGGTCGTTCACTGACTCATTCACTTCAGACATTCTCCTCCTGAAATCAGTATCGTTGATGGATCCAGGATTCTTGCCGACGTTTTCTACTATTTCACGAAGTTCGGCGAGTTTCTGCCTGTGGATCCTCACTCGATCCAGAACAAGATCGTAACATGGTGGACAATCTGTAATGTTTACAATTAACACTTAATGCCTCATACCTGTTTTAAAAAGTGCACTACAATGCCAATGTTTCAAAAAAATACAAATAGAGAAAACTACAATGATATGAATGTATCTACAGTAAAAGTTGCGCATTACCTAGACATCCCAATGTGATGTTGTACTTGTTCTCCACACAGCGGTCACATCTCTGACCATCGATGTTGACTTTACACCTGCACTGTCCATCCCGCTCGTCACACTGCAGGTCAACAGCTCCTTCTGGGTTGCAGTTGCAGGGATCGCAACCCTCACGGCTGAAACCCCAGTGGTAGCGCTCACATTGATCACACTGACGCCCAGTTACGCCGAGCTTGCACGAACACTGGCCTGACTGAATGTCACATGAATCATTGAGAGAGCCCACTCGGTTGCAGCGACACTGTTCACAGCCTGTAACAAGCAAAAACAACATCAGAATGTGACCGAATTAGAGCAAATGTAACGAAACGTTTGTGCGGTCCAAACGCATTACCAAACGCATTACTCTGAATAACAAGCAACGCGATGCTTAAACTTTAACAAAATTTATTGATTTCAGTTAACATAGTTCACTAGGTAGCAAAAGAAATAAATAACAATACACAAAATTACTCAATTTGGCCCAATTCGAACTATTTCCCCGCTTTCCCCAGTGTCGGCAAAGCTTCATGGTTCAGTGGTAGAATGCTCGCCTGCCATGAAGTGCAGATAATAACCCACGCGAGAAAATCACTGTTCCTACAGGGTAGACAGTGGATTATTCACACGAAGTTATTTCTGGCACTTCATTTGAATGATACAAACGAAAAGTTGGATCCATCAAGTCAAGTGTATGTAATGATCAGAAACCTTTCATAATATTTGAAATGCGAATGGTCTCGGCAGAAAATGTCTGAATGGACATGTAGCTTTTAAATTTTCGGTACTGACGTAGCCTATTCCATCACCTTAGCAAGGTAATTTTCATCGAAACTTACGCATCGAACAAAATAATATGCGAGTTTCAAAGGAAAGTTCATGACTCAGAGACAGAAAACAATGTCGAGTTTTATGAGCCAGTCACGATGACCTTATATTATTATAACGGACATACAGTAAAACATAGACCGTAATGCGAGTGGTTTCCACTTTAAACGTCTAATGTTTTCATAGAATGACTTTTATTGAGTACATAGAGGGTGCTGAAAACATGGCAATTGTGACCTTTATAAAATACATCTTCAGTGCATAAATTGTAACAAAAATTGAAGAGTTGTTAGGCCTTTTTTTTTTAATCATTTGGATTACATTGCACGTTCAGGATTTTCAAAGTGCGGCGATCGGAAAAAAAAA
>JBCAUI010242302.1:0-16311 GCA_038406195.1 Haplosyllis anthogorgicola
ATGTTTGCTCAGCATGCTGCATGATGAACATTTAGCTAGAAATGGGCTCTTTCCATATAATTCTTGATTTCTACATATTAAGTGAATGGATTGTGATAGAAGTCATACTGATCAAATATTAATCCTATGGCACACAGATATTCCATCAATTCTGACTGATAAGAGGTAAAAACAGTTTGGTTTATGTGTGGGATCAGGGTCCAGGGACCATGTAGCATGTATGGCATGGCACCCCTGAATTAGATATTTGCCAATTTTGAACATATATGTGTAAAATAACAGTGCCCATGTAAATCAGTGCGGTTCCAAAGGAGATTCCTTCATAAATGAATGCTGCTTCATAAATGAATGAATGTAAAAGTCCAGTGGCACCAAATAAAAGTGCTTTATTTTTCTTGGAAAGTGCTTTATTTTTGGAAAAAATGCACTTATTTTTTCGCTTTATTTTTAAAAATCGAGTAGGAGGGCTGCAATTGTTATAAGTTTAACTGGCAATCACCAGTTTCATCTGTTGTGAATTTCATCAGGTATTAGTCTAGTCTTTCTTTCATCCACTTATCTCATGAATTTGGATCTATTAACGTCATTACATTTGTATATAAGTTCACGTGTCTACGTTCTGTAATGACTTCACAAAAATTGAAGAAATCAGTGTTCTTTGTCGTACATACTAGATTGGGTTGTATCAGGGCAGAAATGCCCTTCAAACTGAAGCGAAACAATTCATAGGGCAGAAAGTTCACTCAAATATTTGATCATGACATTTCTCTTAATTGTGACACAATGTTTTGCACTCTGAAATGGATCAACATGTAGAACACAAAAACAAGGGGTTAATGCATCTTTATTATTGTTACTTGTCCGATTTTCATCAAGCCAGTTTTCATTACGCGAACATGCATGTCACCGTCAACAGTGCTTCCACACACAAATGCCCTGATACAACACACCAAAGCTGTAAGATCCTGTTGGTTACATCATACGAACACAAGTTAGAAATGCATAACGAAACAAGAGGATCTCATACATTGAGTTTTCTAAATACCTGTACTTAAAGATGGAAGAAGCTTTTTTCATATCCACAAATGAAACAGGTAATGTTGGTGGCTCAGTATTGGTCAGAAGAAATTTAATGGGGATGGCCATCTTTGGTTTTGTACTGTCAATTTTTGACACCAGTTCAGCTGAGAGCATTGAGGCAATGTGGATTGTAATTAGACACAATGGAAGTGTCACATTCACAATAGGTCTGAATGCTTTGACTGTGTGACCAGTCAGTTGGAGCCAGTGCCCCTATAAAAGGCAAATTATGCTGACAAATTGATTCATTTCTGACCAAGTCACTGCACAGTACACAGTCAGCCCCTGTGCATTTGGATCCACCTGCTGTGCCCATCAGGTCCACCCCCTGTCACCTTGTTTGGTTGTGGACTGTTCCAGCTCTCAATTGCAAATGACTCTGCTCGCATAAAACCGGCCTATTAGACTGGATCTTGCATCTTTAAGAACTTGAAGTTCATTATTTTACGATTCATTAAGCAAAAACCCGCACAGCGTATCACCCGTTTCTTCACATCTCCCCATCTTGTAGAATGCTAAACAGTGAGCTTTGAAAACAATGTATGTTTTGCGAAATGGATTTAGTTGTTGGTCTGACAAAGAATGAACTACTTCAGCAGATTTTCACAAATTTGTTAGTCTCCATAAGTTATGTATCTTTCAGAACTACATTATTAATTTGATCCTGAAACAAAGGAAATTTATATTTGAAGGTATGTTTTCAAATAAATAAATAAATAGATAAATAATGCATGAAAATATTAATACCTTACGTGCTTACGGTGATATGACGCGTGAAGTTTGATTAATTAGACTGAAATAAGGACATTTCGAAAAACTGCATCTCGTTTAATAGCAAAGGCCCATTGTTGTGGGCTTTTGATATTATTTACGCTCAAAAGCCAAAAATAATTAATTATTGACGTATGATAGGTCCAGTAAATGCTGACCAGAGAAATATAAACTTATTTAATAAGTTTTGTGGTCTCCACATTGACTCGAATTGCGTGTATAGAAAGAATTAACCTCGACAAATCTATTTCCAGCGACTGAAATGCATTTTATTTGGTAAATAACACAATTTCGCCCTGCCTCGTTCAATCAAATAACAGCACAAACTGAATTTCTATTGTTTTTGAAATGAAGAAACATCAAGAGCAAAGAACATCAAGATGTGAAATTCCAACATACACTAATTTTCTGCCAAACTTTGTTTGCAAATATGCCAAATTGAGTGCCAATGTTATGATACAAATCAGTATCTTGACTTACCCCTTGCAAAAATAATTGTGGTGTGTTTTAAGTGAAAGGCGGCTTTATGTGATCCAGATAAAGTGGATTGTTTCAAACGCGGATACAAAATTTTCTCCCGGGAGTGAACGCTGACTTGAGATACTTGCGGCCGGCATTATGGCTATCTTTCTCAATATGTTTTAGCTACTATCGGAGTTTGTTCCACTCTTCTTGTGAAAGAAAAAAGATTCGAGCAATGTGTGTGCTCGAAGAAATGTGCACGTGCATTTTTCTTTTCGTGCATGGGAGAGCTAATGCTGTTCTACAAACTGCATTCATTATTCTCAAAATGAATAATTCCTTGTAATGCATTTAATAAGATCTATTTTATTTCAAGATCTTATCAGGATATTTCAGATAACAAAAAGGAAAACCCGAGAAAACATTTTATTGTTGCCATTAAGTTTCCACTAAAGTTCCTTGGTTGAGTTCTTGTGACATTTGTAATTTCAGTTCATGTGATATCTGTAACATTTATTACTCATTAAAAAAAGTAAATGCAGAGTTGGTAGACAAAGACGTCACTAACATTTATGATACATTTTTTCAAAGTAATGAACAGCAAATGAATGAGCAGCAAAGACTGACCTGATTGATGTATGTCGCAGCTCATGATTTATATTTCGTTTCAAAGCACAACGTAGGTTTCTATTGTAAATATAGATCCCAGAGCGATTATTTCATCATAGGATGCTAAAGTGGCCAGTATCTATGACCAGTAAATATTTGTTCGAAATAACGGGTAAGAACGTAGTGTATAATCTTATGGTAGGTAGGCTTTTGATCTATGGGTAAGAATAACGAACACTGTCTCAGACTGACATGTCTGGCGGTATTAAATTGTAATTGATTAACACAATATATGAAATTACTTTGTATTAAGCACCGTTACAGTTGTTTTAGTGTATGCGGTGATGACTTTCAAGTTAGTATATCTATTCTCAATGTCTGCTTTCAGACATTTGATTTACCTTTGCATCAGAAAAAATGTCCGATTGAAATGTCATCAGGCAACTAGTTTAAACTTCATTGTAGCAAGATCAAAAGCCTGATAGTTCAGAAATAGGTAGTCTAAAGACTTTACACATCAATGCTATGTATGATGACTTCTTGTATGTTGAAGCACAGTAACCTTCCAAATTAGATTAATATTTCGCCTTTGGACAAACGTTTGCGAACATGAGTTAGTTGGCGGTAACCAAGTAATTTCCCATGTATTCTTAATGGATATCATATAGATAACTCAGGGGATGTTGCAAATTATTACCCGAATATGTTGTCGACTCGAGCAAAAAATTACTGAACTTCGCTGAGTGGGATCTGGGTTAAAGAATATGTATTAATGCCTGGTGTGTCATAGACAATAATTGTTGCTCAGCATTGTGATGAGATGACGTTCATTCTGATTCTATTAACTTTCTTAAGACGGATAGGAAGGATGCCTAGGACCAACATTTGTCTAGAAATGCCTTGTTTATGCTAAATTTGTAATAAAACGAATTATGAATTATTAGGTAAATATGGCATAATAATGGGTTTAATGTCGGAAAACTATTTCTGGCTCAAAGTTCGCTGAAAACATTTGACTGTCAGGATGGCTATGAGTTCTGCAACTACATTAGATTTCAAAATACATTTCATCAAACTTCATACATAATCTTGTATGCTTACGCTTTCTTGCGCCGAAGTTCCTTTAGTTTAAACACAGAAGATCAACGTTAGAGACATGTTTCGCCACAGTTCTTTATTTTTTTCTGAAACAAGCTGTTTTTCAGAGGAGCTATTGCGACTTTGGTCAACGTACTGTGTCTCGTGACGTATTGAGTTATCTGCAGGTATGAATATTCGAATTAATAATAAAAGAAATGCAAAGACTCGGTTACCAAATAAGGATACTTTCTCTACGTGCCCAGCGTGTTGTTCATTACACAGTAATTACATTCAACAGTTTTTTCAGATTGCATTGCAAATTTATTTATTTATTTTCCCGAAATTGTATCAGATCATGAAATTATTGGAAAAAGTTTAAGGTCCTTAACAATTGAACTTCATGCCGCGCTAATGCTAAGCTTATGGTGAACTTTTACTAAGTGCTCTACGATGATTTCTTGATCTGAATCGAAATTCTTGTGGATTTGATGAGTGGAAATTTTCGCCCACTTTCTCCTACAACGATTTCTCTTTTTTCCTAGGTAGTTGTAAAAACAGGTGAAATAGTATATAATGTCAACTAAATATAAATATTCAAGTGGTTTTATCTGTTGAAAATCATTACACATTTATATACTTTTATCAAGTACTTCTGAAAGACAGCAGGGGGGGATTAAGGATTTGGTCGGATGGGATATGTCCCAACTAGATGTTTTTTGACTGAGTGAAGCGAACACTTGAAGTCGCATGCCTGGTTTCCACCACCAAATATATACATTTTCTGACTACATTTTTGCCTGGTATTTATGAAAATTTATTCAGAAGTTTGAAAGCACTGAGAGGATATGAAATACACATGCAAGCATGCACACATGGGATGGAATACATGTATGTTATAAACAGAAAATAAATAAACTAATGCAGGCTATGTGCTCTGACGTGCAGAATTATGATATTGAAATACCAAAGCAGTTGCAAGGGCGGATCCAGGATTTCCCGTTGGGGGGGGGGGGGCGCCCCGGCCGTTTGGGGAGGGCGCCACCCTATTTTCGCCCAAAATTTAGCGGAAAGTGCATGAAAACGAAGAAAATTTGGGCCGTTGGGGTGGGGGGCGCGCGTCGGGACGCCCCCTCCAGATCCGCCACTGAGTTGAGATTTGAAGAAATGACATGGACGAAGGGTATTTGGTTCCGTAATGCCCGTGGTTCCGCCACTCATGGTGACCTGCATCAAGGTGAGAGAAAGTGTGCTAATATTTTTAGCTACCTACGTCATTTCTGAGAAACTAAATTTATTTTAAAAGATAAATGAAACAAAACCTATGAGTAACTAAAAAAGAATTCATTGCTATTTTGGCACAATTTAAAAGAAGAAACAATTTGCCACCTGCCTATCTTACATGTAGGAATCTTCCGCATGACAACCTGCATGATTCATCCAATATTCATATTCTTCTTTCTTTGTGACAAGTTTTCTTTTTTTCATGAATGACAGTCAACGAATGCTATTCTACAGTGAGACAGAATGCCAAATAAACGGATGCAGTTAATTGATCTGCAGAAATCAGGCAAAATACGTTATAAACAATCGTGATCATGCTTGTATTCAGTGAGAAAGTGATGTAAAAGTGGTGTTATATCTTAACAAAGTTTCACATGATAAAATAGTTTATATTTTAGATGATGAAACTATTATTTCACACTGTGTAATACAGCTTGGAATCCTTTTGTATTGTTCACGAATTCAAAAGCTTTTTTAAAGTAACAAATCGCAGAATTACGTCTTTAAATTGGAAGGCATACTGGTTGTCAAAGTTGAATTGAATTCACGAAATGCACTTGTAGATTGTAAATGGAAGAGTATGAAATGGGTAAACCGTATTGTTCTGCGAGTCAGTGGTACTTTTTGGCTCATTTGGCATATATGCCAAAGAGCCTACAGAATCATGAAGTGTCCGTCGTCCGTCATCGTTGTCATTGTTGTCGTCTGTGCACAGTCGCCCTGAGCACACTATTGATCATAGAGACCTAATATCTTACATACATATGCATCTATGTCCTATCTGAAAGCCTAGCAAAAATTATGTTGCTGTGACTATTATTCTCAAATTGGCAGCCATATTTGTGGTTTTTTTTAACCTTTCTCCTGGACATGCAGTTGATGATACAAACTTCATATTGGGCAGTTTTATGTATCTATACATTCTCTTTATTTCATGTAAAAATTATATTGATGCCATCTATATTTGCAGTTTGGCAGCCATATTTATGTTTTTCATGGGTCACTTATTTGGGATTTGATCTTAGATACTTCATTTGTATTCATGTGATATTGTAACCTATATTGTCTTAGTTTATTGATAATGCCAAATGAGCTCAGGTCCATCTGGACCTATTTTTTGATAAAAATGCGTAAATATGTAGACACAAGTTTAAAAAATTACGCCTTGATTGTATTTATTTGAAGGTACTTTCACAGTAACAATACAAGCACCAATAGCAACAGTTCAGCTTCATATTATAACATTTTATTCACACTGTTTAATTTAATGTGCACTGTACAATTAAAACAACATATTTACTTTACATAGACGGAAATGTAGAGTATCTATGTCATAGTCGTTTTAATGTTCGAAAATATATTACTTGATGCTATATTAACACAATGGTAAACAATATGGGATGTAACTTACGTAAAGATTTGTTCCAAAGATGAATTGTACATTTAGATTTTAGATGCATCGTTTGTTATTTAAATCACGAAACACTCAACACAAAACAATGTCAATTTTTATGTAAGATTTAATTCAATGATAATATTTGCAAAAGAATAACGCAGTAAACCTCGAGTTTACATAACACGTATATAGTTACGATTACATGTTCAAACTTCAACTTATGTCGTACTTTCATGTAAACTAGAATACATAACTGTGAAAAAGTGCAAATTTTACACTATGTACTGTTGATCTTCTTCCCCCGCACAAATTGAACCACACACATATGTACATATTTCATTTCAATAAAATTTGCACAATTCCACAGATCTTTACATTATCAATTTGAATGCAACTAAGATATATATATATATACAAAATTATATTTGTTTATATATTTAACCTTCACATCAGAAACAACAAATAAATAAAATAGCATAGCTTTAACATTTCAAATGCAATAAAATTTGTGGGATAGTAAGACTATTTGTTGATTCTTAAAGGAAAATCCAAAGTTGTATTTGAATAAGTTTACTTTTTATGTGAAGATTAATTTACATTTCCTTTTCAGTGATAAAAACGTGTGGCATCTCCTATTACAAATTAACATAGTTTTAAGTTTAAACTGAAGTGCTTGATACCCTCTGACTTAAGGTCTACGTTTTGTAATGAGTCCAGGATGTTTACCGTTTCATATTAGGTTTCCGAGAGCAGAAAGTTATATTTACCAAATGAAATTGCTTCAAACATTCAATTAAAATAGATAAGTTATCTTTACGTGCATGATTTGTATCGTGTTTTCAAATTAAATGATTGACGCAATTTCTGGTATGAGTACTCGTTTGTACTTTTCAGTACATCCTATTCCTCTTCCTCTTCAGCAATGCACTTTTGATAAGCGCATTGGTAAAAAGGAACCTTTCTCAGGCCTTGGCAATTCGTAGTTATACAGGCTTGCAATGGGTCCGAGTACTGCCATCGCTTAGGTCGAATTTCAGGCCTTTCCGTTCCCGTTGTCGTCATCGAGTGAGCCCCTCCAACATCGTTTAACAAATTGGATCCATTATAGTGAATTCCTTTACTGCTCTTTTGATGGCCTGTGTTCCTCAAGCTCGTACCAAGTGTCCTCCTTAACATCTTGGTAATAACTTTGGCATCACAGTTATTTTGATTTGAGGACGAGGGGTTGCAGTGCTGATTATAGCATAGTTTTATCCGTTCTCGATGGCTAAATGGCGAATCGTTTGATTTATTTAGAAGGCACTCTGTCAGTTCTATTGAAGTACTCAGTAAGGTTGACAGACGATCCAATTGCACGTGATTTCTGCAATAAAGGTTCAAATCGAAATCAAATCAACGAGGTACAAAACTGTTATTATATATTTGAAAAAAAAATGTGTAAAGAGATATTTTTCAGCTAAGACACCTATTTATCAATAAAACAAGATCAAATTGTTTCAAGTAACTTGTTATTCCAATTCCCGGTGCTCGCTATCGTGACGCAGTTTTGACCAAATGCGGTTTTACCAGTTTTTCAAGTCAGGGAGGCCATCAACATTGACACCATTGGTATTCCAGAAAAAGGTTGACATATTTGCTAAAATTGTGACACACCCACTCCTCCCTGCCGTTTTAGTTATGTCATTAAGATCTGGAGGAGGAGTTGCTTTTATTTTGGAATTCTCTAGTGACATTAAATTAAAAAATCACGAAGGAATTGCTATCATGTCAACAGATATTTAGTAAATCACGTTCTGATATTGTTGAAAAGCCCACATTGCACCTAAAATTTTCATCCCTCACCAGCCTCCTAAAATATGACATCAGAGAGGTTTAGCTGTAATGCCTGACGTTGTCACAAATGTGGTTTTACCAGGCTAGGGAAAACATTTTCATTAGGTATTTAAAAAGATTTTCTTCAGAGTTGGAGGTGCAATGGTAGGGTTGGTTTTCTACATTTTCAGCATGTAAAAGTTTTTTGGCTCATTTGACATTTATGCCAAAGAGCCTACAGAATCATGATTTGTCCATCGTCGTTGTTATCGTTGTCATTGTCGTCGTCGGCGTCTGTGCACATTCACCCTAAGCACACTATTGATCATAGAAACTTCATATTTTACACAAATATGCACCTATGTCTCCCATGAATGCCCAGCAAATATGCTGCTGTGATCATTATGCTCAAATTGGCAGCCATATTTGTATTTTTCTTTGATCCTTGCCCCTGGACATGCTTTTCATGGAACAAACTTCATATTTGACAGTCTTATGCACCTATATACCCTCTTTATTTCTTGTAAAAAGTATATTGATGCCACATATATTTCCAGTTTATCAGCCATATTTGTGTTTTTCATAGATCACATATTGGACATTTCATGTGATACATTTTATTTGTACCCATGACTTAGATTGTCATAGTTGTTTGATAATGCCAAATGAGCTCAGGTCCATCTGGACCTATTTTTGCCCAACAATCCTTCACAAAGGTAACATGTATCGTTATATTTTTGTAAGATGTTAATGGGGTTTTTTCCGATGTACATAGTTTGTAGTTAGAAATTAACGGAAGAATAGTTGTATTTTGGGATGAGTGGAAAAAAGTATCACAATGTTTTATTGTATTGGTCAATTGCCAGTTCATTTTCCACCAACATTTGTGTCACAAAGTTTCTAACGTTCCAATTCAGCGAGATACATACCATTATTATGATTGCAATTCAAACACAAAAGGTTAGCAATAGAGGAGGTCACTTTAATTTTTACTAGAATCTCGTCAACATGTTTCTGAATAGTGCGACTTTCAGGAAATAACATTGCAACATGCGCATTATTTGAAGCATGTGTGGTAGTTTACAACATTTGAATGAAGTACGATTCCTGTTACTTTCGCCTGTTTTCCTGTCTGTTTGATCAAATCCAAAGAATCATTCTTATTCTTGAAATTTATGAAACGTAACCTTTAACCGTGTTCTGCAAAGCAGGTCAAATACAAGACTCAGGCTTGAGGTACGTGAGAACACAGTTCTTGGAAGGTACATATCGAATTTATCAGCTGTAGAAATATCCTTAAAGGAGCATAGTCCTGTTTAACAGTCAGTGGACTTTTTTTGCGCAAGTTCAAACTTTTAACAAGAAATACGCACCGAAAATATTGTATAATAATAAACTAAAAATATCGTCTTAAGCGCAATGAAGTGTCTGAGACGGGGTGGGTCGGGCGCTGTAGAGACTGCAACTGTGCTTTATTTAGGAACAATACGGTACACATGTAACTTCCATCCATATTTCACTTGAGTGACTTCTATGGTTGTACGTATTATTAGTGCATGTACAGTCAGACCTGCCTTGAACGGCCACCAAAAGTGGCCGTAAAATTACTGCAAAAAGTGTTCAAAATGTCTTTACGATATTTCACAAAACATCGTAAATGTGATAAAAATATCCCCAAAATTGCTGGAAGTTTTAGTCACCTTGTTCCAAGGTGGCCGTAAATAAACAAGAAATATGAGGTTACAACCAAAATTGGTCGTATGAGACAGCTGAGCTTACAAAGCAGTGACCGTTCCAAGCAAGTTCTACTGTACATTTTAAACGTTTTTCAATGTACGCAACACCTGCCAGCATTATATGGTGCATTTTACCTCAGATGTAAATCCATATCATGTATCACATTATTTGAACTGTTTGAAGTAGGGCAGAGCTAACTGTTATAACCATAGAAATTTAGTGTGGTACATAACGCCGATAGAAATTTAGTGTGGTACATAACGCCGAATTAATGTCCGTTTTAAATGGTTTTAGGTGATTGTTTTAGTGTTTAAAATTCATGTAAATATCCGAGTTTAATTCTAGTGTCTGGTTAATAATATTGCCACTTACGAACTAAAAAATGTGTTCATCAGGAATTTTTATCCACATCGTCTTTGGTCTTGCAATCGTGTTATTCTGAATTTTCGCACATTCAGCGTTAATTTAACGACTGAGATCCTTAAATTTACAAAAAAAATATTTTGTGAACCACACATACAAAGAAGTCAATCGAGTCTATCACATCAGCCGATAAATACCGATTTTGCTTGTATTATTGTACATATGTAAAGTTTTAAATAAAACGTTTATAAACTTAAAAGTGTCAAATAATTTTTCAAACATTTGGTGCAATTTCCGCCATGTGAAAAGTTGATGATGTGGTTATCTAAATTTTGTGTGATACAATACCTCCCGTAAGAAACATAAGCAAAACTAGTTTCTCAATTTAATTTTTTATTCCCTGCGACTTAAAGAAATTATTTACATTCTTTTTGTAATTAATGCAACTAAAAACTCAACACCTTTGTAATGTTCAATAATTTCAGCATCAAACCATGTGATCACTTTGGCCATCAATTTATATTACAATTAAGTTTCCAACTTTGATGAAATAAGCTTAATTTCCATTACGACGTAACACTGGTCAGCAAACAACTAACCACATCCACTGTAATCATAAAAAATTTGAACATTAATCTTACATGTGCATATTACAATAATAGCAAACTGATGTTGACAATAGTTGAACCAGTAAAATTATTACATATTCTTTTTTCAGCACTTTAATGTATCCCTCACACTTTCTTTACCCATTGGCCATGAAACAAACGCCAAGAAATATAGTTTAGACTTCATTTTTTGCAGCAGCTTCATCACTTTATCTGGACCTTTATTCATCTATTTTCTTGCGTTTCTTTGCCTTGAGGAATGGTTCGTGTAGAAGGGAATGGAGCCTTTTCGCCTTGTGCACGCCGAGCCCAGGGCAGAACGACATCTCCTCCTCTCCCGCATGCACTAGGTTTTCAAAACTACCGAAGGTCGACAGAAGCGTCAGAACGTCGGTGCGATTTACCTATAAAAATTCGAAAAAGATAGTCTGAACTTAACATGTTGTCTGTGCTCGAGTTTTCATACATGTGGGTAATTTCACGAGTACAAGTTACGCTGACTTAAAATGATGATATTTATCTGTCTTGCACGCACTAATACAGTGGTCTGCTTATATCGATATAATTGGCTACATGAAATTGTATCAATGTAAGCAGGGTATCGATATAAGCAAGGACGACTGTAATGCTGTAAACGGTAAATTTACAGTTCTGCAATTTCCAGATGTGTCTGTAAACAGGGTTAATGCCATAAATGCTTAAAACATGGCCCATGCCCTGTTTATGAAACATCCCTTTTATTCACTTGTAACTTTGGCACTTCTTACCACTGAGGACTTTGTCCCTGTCCTACTTCCAGCACTTTCAGAAGTTTAGAATGGGTAATTTTGATGTTTAATTTGACATAAAGATAAATACCACGACTGGAAGAAGTTAGCAACATGATGAATGTGCCTTGACAGAAATTGTTCAAAGTTGTTTTTTAATGAGGAACACAACAAAAAAATATGTCGAACATGCATGTGCTATGTTCTGAGCATGTAAGACATGTTTATTGGCTAAACATGAAAACATTAAGCACAAATAAGGAGCACATGGTGAGATGTTTGTGAAGTTGCATGTGTTCTGCCGCTCACCTTCCGGCCAGATGTCAGCACATCCTGCGCACGACTCACATAATCCACTTCCTGTTTCTCCATGATCATATCCGGTGGCTTCTTCTCGAACACTTTGTACGTCTCCAAATACCTACATAACACAACGAGCATCTTTATAACATTTTTTTTTGTCTTCGTGCCCTGTTGGGTATTGCTGCAGTGACTATTTGGTTATGGAGGATTCTCATGAAGAGATTTGTAAAGTTTTCTACAACTAGTAGGATCCTATGACAATTAACATGTTTAACCGTGATACTAAATTTAGAACTGTTCTGTTGTGTAGCAGTACCTAACATTTTGCTTGAGTTTAAAGTGAAAGTACTCAGAAATGCAACATTATATTACATTAGATTGGAACCAAACAACAGGTTCCTCAGTTTTACAAATTTGTGACAAAATGCATAAATAAGCAGCACATCTTGACAATACGAAGTTCATTTTCCGTACCTTGCAGCTTCTTCTGGGGTCCATGCACATACAAGGGTACAGTCAGCTAAGACACAGATCTTTGCCAATTCTCTCAATGAATGATGTGGATCTTTTGTATCGACCTGCAAATTAAAAACACCAAAAATTGTTTTCGAGTTGTCTTGAAAGGGAATTTTAGCTCAACAAGTATACTATCATTGTGGCTATTAATGTCAAATATTTTACACTTTATATTTCAATTCATCAAAGCAGTTATGTGAGCCTTGTCACTTTCTGATAAGCAATACACCAAACAATGCCTAACCTAGAATGTGCAGAATAAACTAGTAACTTGCCTGTACTAGAAGTACCCTGAGATCATAACTGTGTCCCAGGAGTTTCAGTCGCTCATGAATGTAGTTGGGATTTAGGTTGTGATACCGTAGACTAAGGAATAGCGCACACATCACCGTTCCCATCTCATAGTCCGCTACTATATCACTAAACTCCCATGGCACACTGCGAACGTGCTTCAATAGTGGGTTTCCCCTCTGCATATGAAAGTAAAATACAATGGACAATAAAGACGGTATACGATACACATTATGTACAAAAATTCCGGAATGATTTTCTAAAAACGTGAAATTACAATATGTTTTTACCAATGCAAACACGAACTACACAATTTAAAAATTTTGTTGCAGTTTTTTTCACTACGTGTAACCCTCACAAATCGCAAAGGGATTGAAATTGGGGATAAAATGTTTTCAAAAGTAGGGGAAAAACTGATTTCAGTTACAGTTACAGGTCTAGGGTGGGGCAAACTATCTGGTCTATGGTAAGATGGGTCTGCGCTCATGTCCAGGATAAGGAAAGGGGCCCATGCAATGTCCAAACGCCAGGCTGTACAGGATGGGCCCCTGACGTAAAGAAATTTTACCCAAACTACGTATTATACCTGGAGATATACCTGCACGATATATAATTTATCTAATTACCTGTCTTGCACTGACAATCAAACTGGCTGTTTTGGAAGCTCGATTCGGACTAATTCCTGTGGTCACATGACTTCCAGTGGAGAGCCCTCCAGAAGCTGACTTCGACTGCTGAGGTGTCTGACCAACTTTTTGTGGGCTAACTTTCTGTGAATCCACTTTTGCAATTATCACATTTGAACTAGATTTGCTAGATAGCTGAGCACCAGCCTGCTTTTCTTGTCCAGGTTTAGTAGCAAAGCTACTTGAAGTCTTTTCAAAGGAAGAACCAACGATGTTTGAGGTACCTTTTGGTCCTGTGGTTTTTGAAACATCTGGTCCATTTGCATTCTTGTTTTCACCATTTTCACTGACCGTCTTCTTTGGTGAAATTTGATTGTTTTTATGCCTATCAAACAAGGTTTTCACTTTGTATTCCTCCGTTTTGTTTTTTTCCATCTCACTAAGTGAGGGAATAGTAAACTTTTTTGCCGCCATTTTGGCACTTCTAGCGTCCACCAGCAGAAAAAAGTAATAATCCAATTATATGTTACAAATCCTGAATTAAACAAAACAAATTACTGTTCAGTGTAAATCGTTCTCAGTAGTTATGCTAGGTGTCTAATGTTTGGTTTGTAGTTTATACTGTTAGATGAAATGATTATTCACTGCTTGAGAATTAAAGGGCCATTCCCATTTTCTCTGACTGCTCTACGGCTGCCTGTAGATTAACATCAAACAACTCGCATCTAAAACAGAATTCAAACTATTTTAATGGTGTGGACAAGCGATCATCTAGAAACTGTGCAAGCGCTCGAATTTGTAACTTGCCCAGTCGAAATTTCGACTCAAAGCTGTCTGGGACAACTCAATATTTCCCCAGATAGCCCTGCAGAGCTGCCCACATTTTGTAATGTTTTTGTTTGCGTCATAAATTAATTGAAATACGGCTTCAAATGGGCAGCTTGGTTACAGGTATATAATGGTACAAAAATCGAGACCACCTGGATTTGCTTCAGGAACCTGATTTCTGAGCCAGGTTGCTCTGCAGGCAGCCTTTGATATTTCACTAACGCGAACTCTGTATGTGTGTGCAACGAGGATTTACGGCTTTCACTAAAACCAAATTGGTCCCAGAAAACGGACTGTGATTGTTGTTATCAGAAAAAAAAGAACAGTTGCATGACATTAATGAAATGTAGTCAGGGCCATGGCTACTTCAATGGGGTGTGTGTAAGTCAACATACACCGATTTGGCTGCTAAAGACCTGCTGATTTAGCAGTTGGGAGAGATGCATAATTTATATTTTCAGCAACTTAGGCACTGATTAAATGAACGATGACATTAGCTAAGCTGACAATGACTTCATGTTCTTACCTGATTGGCATGTCAATAGAATAGAATGGATTTTTCAGTGCGTAATCGGCATAGACTTCGTATAGTTTCTTCAGAAGTGGCTCTTGACTGGCCAGTCTAGGATCTGAGATAACTACGAACTTTATACCTGAGCAAAAAAAAAGGCAAACACAAAGTAAATGTAACTGCATGAAATTTTCTTGTCAACAGATATTCATACGCATGCATTTTTTATTTCGAAATATTACACTAATTTTGTAAGTAGATTTCATTCGTTTACCTGTGAGTGTTTGAGAACAGTGTAGTTTGAATGTATCAGTTTCTAAGACTTGTATTCCTGAGCTCTGTGGGACTGGTGATAATTGACTTGAGATTGCATAAAGGCTGAAAATACACATCATTTTGGACCTTAAAAATACAAACTTATCAATATGTTATGTGTGAAAACATATTTAGGGTTCGATCTTAATGCCCGTCTTTCTGCCAAACGGAGAAAAAAATTCAATATGTTGGACATTTTTCATAAAGTATACGTCAAAAAGACGGACACACGTTACTAGTTTCTGGTTAAACCTGTACGACACGAATGAGTAATTTACGGAAGCCATTGACAACTTGTCCGTAATTTTGGCGGATACAAAATTTCGTGAAGGTCCAGGTTTGCCTGAGATTGTTTCACACTTTATTGATGCAAGAATATCTGTAATATATTTAACTTTGTCTTTGGTGTTGTTTAAGATTATGCTCGAGAACAAGAGTTATACTCACGAATGAAACATCCCAGCTAGCATAATCTTCTCATTGGTCGAGAGTTTTGGTCGTCCAAACTTAATAGCTATTGGGTAGTTTTCTTCGCTTGCTATAACTTCTAATATTTCGCGGCCGTCTTCTAATGTTCTTCCTGTGGCATTAATACCATTCACTGACATAACAGTGTGACCAACTGCAAATAAGAATAAGGTTCATGCATGAAGGTGAAGGTTTTCCCCCTGTGCACTAAGGTGTGAAATTAATCCGAAAAATTCTTCTTCAAGACTTGTTTCATATTTTACTATATCTTTTCAGAAAATTGACTGATAAACAAAGCTTCATAATTCAACTGCGACATTTTACAGAAATTGAAATCCACATTGGATGCACAGGGAATGCAAACGTTTATAGCATAGTTGAAAAAATATCAGACATATTACATATATAAGAAGAAGGGATCACAGTAAAAATGGAGACCATACAAAACCTCTCCATTTATTTCCAAGACATACAGATATTTGATGTT
>JBCAUI010242413.1:0-15000 GCA_038406195.1 Haplosyllis anthogorgicola
CACTGGAATCCCATACAGTCTGCAGGAGGTTGGGATGAACCAGCGGTTCCCTACCCATTGCCATATATCCGGGGGTGATGTCTTCTGGTCTGTCTGATGGATCCTTTTCATTTAGAAATCCATAAAACCCTTTTGTAGGCTCCTGATTCAGCTCAGCCTCCTTCACCCAAGCATCCAGTTTGCCTCTTAACCTCTCCTCCACAATGAGCAGGCTGATCACGTTCAGTGGGGTCTTCCCTTGGGGTATGTTGGTCACATAACCGGCTCTCAAGTTCCCTGCCAGGACCTGGGTGTAGAAGAATTGTACCACCATGTGGCGGGCATCATCAGTGTCTGCCACCGTCCACTCTTTCCAGAATCTGGACATCGCAGGTGGCAATTTCGATCACTCCTGCACATAACGTTCAAAAATCTCAGGTTTCTTCTGTGCCTTCACAGTTTTGAATGCTACCATCTTTCATTTACTCTTGTCATGTTTGGTGTCAGCTGATGCCTCCTCATGGACTATACCATGCACCTTATTATAGGTGAAGCGGTTTTCTGCAAACTGCAAGGCATCTGCCAATATAATTAGTTGGGTGACCCCATCCCCAGTGCAGGCAGCCATCTGCAGTATCAGGGTGCAGAAATCTTCTATTCCCTTCCCTTCATGGAGCCTGGAGTACCGGGATTCTGGACTTCGACAGTCCACTCTGAGGAACAATATGACTCTGAAATAGAAGCCTCCAACATTAATACCTGGATTTCCTTTTAGAGCTAGGGAAATTTCAACCCGTAAGTTTTACGGATGCAACTGCACTCTGGTTGGGTTGGCTGACCTGCCTGGGCTGGCTGACCCATGGAGCTGCTGGTGAGACACAAAGCACATCTCCCCTTTATTGCTCTTGTACCCACCAGTTCGTGGTGGCCGACTCACATGAAGGGGTTCTCCTTGTCCTCAGGTATCTCTGCTGTTGCCATGTTGCTGGTGTTATCTTCTTGGTGGCTCAGCACAAAATGAGGGGGAAATCCCCTTGCAGGTCCTTTTGTAGCAGAAATGACATCATCAGTGACATCGCGGGGTTCCGCCTCATTTTCGGTTTTTACCCTTCGTGGGGAACCCCACTGCTGATTTGTACTCATTTTGACTTGAGTGCTCAATGAGACAACATGCCAGGACACAATACTCAAAAGGTGAGTGCTTTTTGTATTTTCTCTAGTTGGAGTTGTTTACATGTACTAGTATTCTCTATGGTGTGGCCATACTTGTGGCAGGTGTGGTGGCAACATGGGCCGGCTGCACCCCGCCCTTTGTAAGCAAGCAGCCCTTCATGGTTTTCCTCCATCTTTGGTGGTTTTGCGAATGTACAGGGTCAACTGACCCATTTAAGTGAGCCGGATGGCTCCCCCAGGTGTCAATAGTACCTGGTCAATTTTTGCCAAATTAGCCAGCCTATTTGGGTGGCTGCCTCACATGTGGTTTTAATCAATATCTTCTTTTTTAGGAACCCCCTGATGGGGCAACCACATTGACACCAATGACCACCAGTGGGGTCATGCAACCAGCCATTACCTCAACCAGTGCAGCCGAGGGAGATGTTTTGCCTCGAACTTTAGAAGGTAAGGCTGTGGCCACCTTCTTGGAGCAGTCCATGACAGAATCTGACACAGGTGTGGCTGCCTCACAGAATCCACACACTGCAAGTGCTAGTGACAGGCACAAACAGTGGAACATCCGCCGTGCTGAATTACAGTGCAACCCTTCATTGATTAACCCTAAGAATAAGGGTGATTGGGCCCTTGTCAAATGTTGCCTATCCATCTGCTCCACAGAATTGGAGGTTTGATTGTCTTCAGTCATGGAGGAACTTATCAATTCGGGCAAGTTCGGCCCACATATCGGTCCCGACATTAATGACCATCCACAGGACTCAAACCTCAGCCAAATGGCTTTACTGGTTTCCCGCATTCCTGTCTCATGGGAGAGAGAGGATGCAGGCCATGCCTATACTCTATGGCAGGTCCACATTCATGAAGATCAGCAGACCATGCCCATCAAGACCGCACTCCTGTACATTGATGAAATAACTGTGAAGAATAAGGTGCGGGTGGTCACCCTCATCCACATTGACACTGAGACCACTGCTGGACAGTGGCCATGCTCCTGTGGGGACCACCACAACCTGGCTGTTTTCGTGCAGATGCATGACATGGAGGGCAAGGTTGTGACCCAATTTCCAGAGGATGATGCCCCCTGCCGGCCATTTGGGAGATTTTCAGGCAGAGGCCTATTTAAGATGATTGACAGTCAGGCCATCATGCCACTCGATACCTACGAGCATCCCGAGTCAATGACTATGGACACTCTGAGGCTTTCCATCATGCCAGCCATAGACCCAGTGTTTGTCCTGGCTACCGGCAACAATGACAAGGACTTGGGGCATTCAGGGGACATCTTCCATCACATTTGTTTCTTGGCCAACTCTGACATTACACCAGTCAGGCTAGAGGACCTCTTGGGTGAGTCAGACAATCCATACTTTTCAACTGGTCTTAGGGATGGCTTTACACTCGCCAGTCCCCAGCCTCTAGGTTATGTGGCACTGGCCTCTGGGCCAAATGAGGGTCGCCGCACCCTGTGGGAGCTCAAAGAACGAAGTGACAAGATGCATCTGGCAGACATCCTGGCCACCATCCATATGAACATGACTTTTGAGCAGACGGCACTCAGCAGGATCCAGGACTGGTGGAACACGTATGGCATGGAAAAAATCAACCAGTGATGGAGATCACCAAGCATCTCAGTGAGGTTGTTACTGAGGTGAAATTGCAGATTGCTGTCGACCAGGAGGAGTTCACCAAGCATCACCTGGCAGAATGTGAAGCCTCCTTTAGGTGAGCATGGGCCAATCTCACGGCTCGACTTGACACTGTCTCCCTGGGACTCATGGCCTCTCACCAGTACGAGTCATTGGACACCTTCTGTGGGACCCTGGAGTCCCACAGCTTCACCCACATTCCAGCAATGCCTATCCCGATGCTGTCCCCATGAGCCTTGTTCGATGTTAAAAGCGTCATCGGGGATGAAGTGCTTGGACTCCTGGCTCAGTGGACACAACCAGCTGGAGCAGCCACCCCTCTGGACCGTCTGGTTTCCAGAGACACCACTGCCTTCACCACTGCAGTAACTTCCACCCTGGTCCTGTCCATGTCCAGTATCCCCGTTACCGTAGGGTCATCGGTCACTGGTCGTTCCAGTGAGAAGCCTCTCCAGAGCATGGCGGCCCGCAGGATACTCCTGTCACCCATTCCCAGAAGGGATTTCCAGTTTGGGGAGCCCAGTGGCTCTACAGGGAAAGGCATCTCCCAGAGTTTCCTTGACAACTTCTTCAGTGTCAGTGCAAACTTGCAAGGGAAGTCTGACTCAAATCGGTCACCAAAGCCGTGACTATGTTCAGCCACAGAGCCCACTATGATTGACCACCTCTCCCAAGAAACACAGGGTGACTGCTACAAAAGGTCGGCCAGACCCTGACCTGGACTAGACAATAGTAATCGAAGCAGACCCTGAGACTAGGGTGACCGACCCTTCCAAAATGAAGAGCATAATAGACATCACCACGAAGTCTCCTGAGAAGTCAGCAAAGCACCATAAACACAAGAAGTCCCATTCCCATGGATCTCTTCACAAGGATGCGAAGTCGGCTAACTCTGGGGGTGGTACAAAGATGGTGATGTCGAGTGAGAAGGAACCTGCCAAGGGCATGCCAAAGAAGTCGGATGCTGCAGAAGGGAGGCAAGCCTCTAAGCAAACCCCCAAGGTGACTCTTCCTAAGAAGGGTGCCACCAGCAGTCCTCGTGAGAAAAGGCTGGGGCACTCCAAGACTTCCAAGAAGCAGGCAACTCCCAGAAAGACATCCTCTGCAGCCGCCAAAAGAAAGGCAGAGGAACTCTGGAACACTCCCGGTGACTCCAGCGATGACAACAAGCCAAAAAGGATCAGAACATTGCCCGGCCGCCAGCTGGTGACCGACAGCTCAGATGACACCTCAGATTCCTGCAGCGGATGCAATTCCTCTAGCAGCTTCTCATTTTCCGAAGATGATGAAGGACCGACTTGCAGGCACTCCTGGGGTAACCAGACTAAGAAACAATCCAAGACTCGCTCATGCTCCCCATCCCCATCAGGCCATCGCTCTGTGGGCTCTGGAGATGAAGGGGTGGGAGACTCAGACTGCAGGGACACTGCTGCATGTGTGGACCATGACTGCATATGGAAAATGGATGACAACGTGGTTAAAAGCAGATGCAAATCCCTCCAGAGGAAGAAGAAGATGGATCCCTTGAAGGCGAACAAAGTCACAACTGATGAAATGAAGTTGGCATTCTGACAGGCACACATCAAGCAGGTCTGCAAGTTCAACACCATTGCAGATGATGAGTGGCCCTCGTGGGTGAACTTTATGGGAAAGGCCAAGGTGCTCGACTGGATCAAAACCCATACCCAGGCCTACAACCGTGATTATGGCACCCCGTGTGAGCAGGCGTACCTGGTTAATTCTCCACACAAGGTGACCACCTCCAAGATACTCAGAAAACTGCACGCATCAGACACCATCAAGGGGCAAACATATGAGGAGAGCAAAGCAAGCAAGAACATGAAGTTCTTCCAGTGCCCTTACTGCAGAGCAGTCAAAATGAATTCCCACATGTATCTCAGTCATGTCATCAGAGGCCACTACAGGTGCTGCTTCATCTGTGCTCATTGCAAGCAATGGAAGATGTCTGACAATTGGCTCCCTTATGGAGTGTTACCAAGTATTTCAAGACATTCCACGATTACACCAACAAACCTCACACCGAGTACCTGACTCCTCACTGTCTCAAATCAAAGTAACTCGGCGACCGAGTTTCAGATGCAACCTTGACAGTCATACAGCTGTTACACATAGTGTACCAATTCAATGAGTTCCAGTATTCCAGATTCTTGACTGTCATCCCTTGTGGATCTTCCACTCTGCGAACCGTTTTGTATTACAGTTCTCTATTTTTCTAGGTTTCTAGCTTTAAAGTTGCATGTTCCTTGTATCGTTATGTCAATAAAGACTTTTTTAACAACACTTTCAGTCTTTGTAGTTAGCCAAAATTCTCTTGCTCTGCCGTACTGTACAAATGTTCAACCACACCATGTAGTCGAATGACCCATTAAATAAATACATGTAGCAACCATTCTCAACAAACATTGAATAAAACCATGCAATAAATACATGTAGCAACAATTCTCAACAAACATAGAACAAATATGAATGTGTGATAAATATGGGTATAATTGCGACGTAAAATACGAGTAACAAATAATGAACACAAAAAATTAATCGATTTGGGTCTGAAGACCATCAGAGTTGGTTTGTTAACCAACGGCTCCATATGAGTCTTGGGGGCATGTGCTAAGGTGGCTTGCATAGTTGGTTGTGACTGCCTCCTTGTTTCGCACTGGTGCCAACAAGTTTCAAAGTTGGTACCCCCTCTTTGGGTGGTGCCTCACCGTGTTGACTGCAATGCATGGTGTGATCAAACCCTGGCAGGCAGTCCTCCCCCCACAAAGTTTTGGTGCCACCTGGCACCATGTTTAAGCTAAAGTTGTCTGCCTTTTTGGGTTTGTGCACTTGCCCATATCCATCTTAGGGATCACATCTTGCAGATGTGTTTGGGTCTGGTTGCAACCAGATCCCCCAATGTCTGGATTACCTAGGGTGTTGGGTTGGTCATTCCAAACCCATTCCCTTGTGTGCCTTGTGCAGTATGGTGTCCTCCCTCTGCACCTCAACCCAATCGGTCAACTCTATAGGGTGGAATTTGGCCATGTGTGCCTTGGGAACCAGAGGCCGTGTGACCTCATCCTTCTCCAATTGGGAGTTTGTGCCCATTTCCCCTTGTGACTCAGCCTCAGCAAGAGCAGAGGCTTCTGCTCTATCTGCTGCCCCTATTCTCACTCCATTCAGGATGCTTTTCACCCCATCAAAGTCGATAACACTCTTTCGGTTACCTCCTCGGGAAATGCCTCAGCCTCCATCTCTTGGGGGGTCAATCGATCCCCTTCCTCCAGTCAGCTGAGGGTGTCCGCCATGGGGTTGTTCCTGCCTTTTACATATTCCAGGGAGAAATTGTAGCTGGCTAGAGCTCCTACCCATCGATGTCCTGTAGCATCCAGGTTTGGGGTAGTCATCACATATGTCAACGGGTTATTGTCAGTTTTGACCATGAGTAGTGCATGTAGGAGGTACTCCTTAAAGTGTTTAGTGACAGACCATAGGAGTGCTAGAAACTCGAGCTTACTCAAGTGATAGTTCTTCTCATGTTTATGGAGCATTCAGCTCCCATATGCCACTGGGTGGAGCTTTCCTTGTTTGTCTTCCTGTTGAAGGGTAGCTCCCAAGCTGATACTGGAGGCGTCTGTGTGTTAAATGAATGGACGATCCAGTTGTGCCAATTTGAGTACCGGTTCAGACACCAGCACATCCTTCAGCTTTTGGAAGGCCTCCTTGGCCTTCCAGGACAGCACAATTTTCTCCTTCTTGCTGGCTCCCTCACCAGAAAGGTAATCTGTTAAGGGGTGAGCAATCTTGGAAAAGCCAGGTATAAATCGCCTGTAATGTCCTGCCAGGTTCATGAACGAACGAATTGCAGTGTAGGTATTGGGCTCCCTCACCTCTCGAATTGCCTTAACATTTTCCCGGCTGGGTCAAATGCCATCACAGGATACATGGTAGGCCAGATAGATTATCTCAGTCTGGAAGAACCTGCACTTCAAAGGTTTCAGGCACAACCCGTACTCTCGTAGGTGTTCCAACACAGCCCGTAACCGAGTGAGGTGTTTGGCCTCCGTATCTGAATAGATGATCACATCGTCTAAGTAGATGAGGCAATAAGTCAGGTTCAACTCTCCCAGCACATTCTGCATGCATCTTTGAAAGGTGGCCAGTGCATTGCAGAGCCCAAAGGGCATCTGCCGACATTCAAAGAATCCCAAGTTACCCACTGTGAAGGTGGTGTACTTCCGGGATCCGGGGCTCATAGGTATCTGCCAGAATCCTGACAGGAAGTCACACTCGAGTAGTGCTGGGCCCCCGCCAAGCTTTCCAGTGTTTCTTGAATATGGGGCAGGGGGTACAAGTCTTTCCTGGTTCAGTCGTTCAACCTTCGGAAGTCAATGCAAAAGCGAAGACCACCATCTTTCTTCCACACCAGGACCACAGCATTACTCCAGGAGCTATCACTGGGACTGATTGCCCCTGCCTCTTGCATGACCTTCAGGTGCTCCCACACTTCCTCCACCATGTGAGGGGGTATCCTATGAAACCACTCCTTGATGGGGGTTTCATCATCCACGTGAATCTCGTGTTGTGCAGCCATAGTGCACCCCAACTCAGTTGAGTCGAGGGCGAAAATGTCATGGAACTCCCTCAGCAAGGCCTTCGCCTTTGTTCTTAACTTCTTGGGCCAGGCAGCCAGTCCTGAGAGATCCAATGTCTCGAGGACTTTGCTTTTTCTTTCCTCCTTGGGCAACCCTGAACTTTTTGCTGCTGGCTCAACCCCTAGCTCCTTGTCAAGCTGGGCAATAGTTCCTGGCATGATGTAGGTGGTCAGCACCTCATTGGCCATGGCCACCACAGCCAATGGCATGTCTGCCTTGATGGTCTGGGGGATGGCCGTCCTGTTCTCCAGGATCACTCTGACCCATTGGGAATTCTTTTGCAGAAACTGAAAGGAGGCCCAGAGCTTAACTCTGGGTGGCAAGTGTCCCTGGTCTGCGGGCAGCTTGGTAGCGGCCACCCACAGCCTACCCTCAGAAACCTTGTGGTTGACCTTTCCCCTCACTGCCATGCATCCAAAAGGGGGTAAAAGGACATCCGCACAGTTCCATACTGTTTCCTCATATTCAATAGGGTCCTTCTTCATCTCGGCCAACTCGTCATCTGTCAGTTCGTCCGACTCATCCGGGTCATCCAACATCTGTGCTGCTCATTGCAGTGGCATTTTCCCTTCCTGGGGGTTGGCCAGCACTCTCCACACTAGGACATGCCATGTCCACAGCAGAGTGGCTACTCGGGCATTGGTCCACGGTATGGCCAGTTTATCAATTTTGCTTTCCTGGATGACTTGGACAACTCTATCTAATGTGGGGGTCCCAGAAGGATGGGGACTCATTGAGCAAACTCTGTGTCATTCGTGCCACCATGTCTTCATCATATCCTGCCACCCCATCCACCTGTATCTGGATGACGACATAGCCAGTGACGTCGAAGTTTGCTCCCCGATGCCCCTCATTGGAGACTCCCCTAGGCCCAATAGGTCAGATAATGGGTACACCGTCAGGCCATGGGATGCCGCGTAGCCTGGTGTGATTAAGTTGATGGTAGACCCCGTGTCGAGCACTGCAAAACAGGGTTCACCAGCAACCCGGACTCTCCCAATCCACCATCCACCATCCACCATCCATCCTATAGCCTCTTCATTGACATAGGGGTCTCTCCCCAGTGCCACTTCAGTTTTGGCCCGGGGTCCCTGCCAGAGTGTCTGCTGGCTTGGGGGCATTCGGTTTCTGTGGGGCCTGTGCTCCCTTGTTCAGGCCCCAAGCCCCATTTAAATAGGTTTTGTGGGCTCCTGTTTTCTCTGGACAATCTCAGATCAGGTGGTCAGGTGACTGGCAGTTGAAACAATGCCTCCGCTTATCTTCATACTGATCCATGGCCTTAGCCATATGAGCATTGATGCCACTCACCCCACCTTTGTGATTGGTTTTGCTCCCCCCTCAGAGCAGGTGTCACTCTCAGAGGGTGCAGGTGCAGGGGCCACTGTAGCATGGTGCTCCCGGGTGTACGGGCATCTATCACCTCGATTCCTATCACTGGTACTGTGATACCTGGGATCCAGTTGTCGGCAGGTCATTTGCTCCTCCCAGCTTATCTCCTTGTGCTTAACAATCTCCAGGAACTTGTCATAGGTGTAGTCACCCAGACTGTCCTGGAGGTAGGAAAGGGCATTCTGAAGTTCAATCTTTAGTCCGCCGTACAACCGATTTTTTGACATCTGCCCAACAACTTCTTCAGAGACCTTGTCAGGGTGTCCCTCTCAGATCATGGATAGTTGGTCTGAGAGGCATGCTGAGAACATAGACACGGTCTCCTGACTCCCTTGGCGCATTGCATACAGGTCCCAGATCAATGAGTCGTAATGGGCGGAGACCTTGAACTTGGTGTCCAGACAGGCAAGCACATCTCTGGTCATCCGACAATTCCGTAGGTCAGACATGCCGGGTATCTTCATCATAGCTCAAAATATTTGGGAGTGGACCACCATATCATTGAACCCCACATCCAGGTATGCCCGAACTGACTCTCTCCAAATGAGGTAAGCCCCCATGCTGCAATCTTCTGACAGGGCTTCCAGTTTAACATTCCCAGTTCGATGTCTACTTCTGCTCTGTTCTCGGTGCTGCTGGTGCCGGCGCCCAGACCATCCACTAGCACTGGAGGCAGCAGACCTTCCTAAGTCACTGTCATCCCCACCCCTATCGGGTGAGGGGGAAGGGCTAGGGGGCAGCCATCTCCCTCGATGTCGGCCACTCCCTCCTGCTTCATGGGGTAGCTGCGCAGGCTCCCCTTCTTCAAGTCCATCTGGGGCCACCACCCAGGCCCGTCATGCTCCAGAGGGGGCCTTGTGAGGTCAACCAGGCCTCCCTCCCCCAACAGCAGGCACTCGGTCCAACTCCTCCAACTGCAGGGCAGCCAAATCTGGGGCATCTGCCCCCACGAGGATATCTTCCCCATCCGACCCAGGGTTACCCCAGGCAGGGTTCACTGAAGCTGACCCTCTCCACCTCCAGTGGGAGGTGTGTTCAACTGCTTCCACTTCAGCCACTCTCACCTGGTTGGCTCTCCTCCTCCGCTCGGCTTGGTTGCAAGCCTCAGCCAGGGCATGGGTGACCTGTTGTCTGGCAGCCATTACTGGGATCTGGATGACGTTCAGTGACATGGTATGCCCTATCCATCATCAGTACCCAGCGCTTAGCTGAGCCACTAATGGAGCAGCATCGTCAGGTTCCAACCCCTCTCCCCGTATTCGCTGCCCAAAAAATAGGATGGCCATCTGGTCATCCAGGAACACCACTTCAGTAACCTTTGGGATCTCTGCCCTCAGTAAGTCAGCCACAACCTCTGCATTCCACAAATGCTGGACAGGTGGACGAAACTCTCCACCCCTAACAACCTCGGACACGATCATCCTGAGAGCGAAGCGTTCCCTGTCGAGAGGAAACACAATCATTGGTCCATCCTCCCATGAAGGGTGCATTGGCCCTCAGCTGGTACCCTCACAGGCTGCTGCTTGGGCCTCAGGGGTTCCCACCCTCGGGGACGTCTCCTTTGCCAGTCCAGTAGATTTCACCAGGGGTGGGGTGTGCACCTCCACCACTGTAGCTTCTAGTTCATCGGTGGTCTCATCACCAGAAGGGGGACAGTCGTCCCTGAGTACGTCCATGGGAGTCCCATCCGGGTTCATCGTTGTGATGATGCTGCCAATCCTTGCTCAATTACGTTGGGTTCATTAAGGGCGCTAAGGCCCGAAAGGAAGATTACACTAATCTACGTCTTCTACATCTACGTCTCATCATTGCCACCAATGATATGGACACCCCTAGGATGTCAGGTCCTGACCCTGTTCAGCATTGCGGCACTTACAGCACAGGTCGCGGGCTGTGGTGCTTCTACGTCCACTGAGTCGACCGCCCTTTTGAGATGATCATCCCAAGTGTGGGTGCAGCACTAACCCAGATCACGTCCTATCCTAAACCAGCACCCACCCAGGGATGCCAAGTTTGTGTGGCGGGGCCCACCCACTCTCTCTACTAATGTGATTCTCACTTCTGATGAGGTGGGAACCTCGCTTCTCTGGACACCAGCTGCTGGTCTGAATGGTGGTGATCCGGCTGTGGTGCACTTACTTTAAGGGTTTTATCACGACGCCCGACACGGTACTTGGATGCAAACGAAAACAACTAAAGAGTCCAGGCAATGGGCCTGGATCGATCGACTCTAACAACTGAAAGACAACTACACTATCAATTACAGTTTGAAACATCTTGCTGAGACGTACGCCTGGGGGTCAGTGCACTGATCAACCCTTTTGGAGACTAAGGCAGGAGTCTCCCCCTCTCGAAGGAGACATGTGCTTAAATGCATTTTTGGGGTCGGTTGATATGATGTCACGGCCATGATGTCACCAATGGAGCCTTTGGAATGTGATGTAGTGATCGAAAGAAAACTCCAGGTGACATCACCACCGAGATGCATGCGCACGAATGATGTGCTTTTAGGAGAGTCAGGTGCCCCCCACGGAGCGGCTGACCCTACAGAAAGTAAACGATACCGACTGCCTTTCATGCAATCACATTAGGTGATCAGTTTGGGAGGCTAGTTTTACCAGACTGTGACACATAATAACACAAAACATATATATATTCACTTATATATTTTATATATATTTGGAAATATTTATTCACAATTTGTCTTAAGAAAGGGAGGAGTATAGGTGGCTGTAAAATAAGGCACCCTTCTTTTTCTTTTTCTTTTAGTTTATAGTCAAATTGTTGATTTACAATATTTAATTTTTAGTGATTAATTTATTTGGTTTACTTTACTCAGATTCTGGAACTGCCTCACTGGAACTGTCATGAATTATGATGACCCTAGGTCTTTGATTCATTAACCAATAAAGGCAATCATTCCTGTTATACCATACATCTTCTTTCCATCAATTGATGTGAGGTTGGTGGTAACCAAAGTGAGCCAATATACTGCGTAGTATCAGGCTAAAAATAGATAAAACACAGAAAGATAAGCTAATGCAAGACCATATGGTGCCAGCTGGAGAAGAACATGATAAAAATAAAAGCTGAAATGTTACTCACTAGTGCTTCTTTCTGGTATAGTTGTATAAAGTTGGACAATCTAGACCAATATTAAATAAGGTGTCTGCATAGGCCACTTTTAAGTACATCTCATCAAGTTTGATGTGATTAATTTTCTTTTCATAAATATCAAACATCCTAAAATGTGAAAATAAGGACATGTGGATGCATGTTGAACTGTATTGTGAATGATAAATAGGTAATTAAAATAAAATGAAAAGCACCTACCTGTGAAAAACCTCTCCAATATTCTCATCAGGATCAATTTTAGGAATAATCCATTTATGGACATCACACTTTTGACATAGAGATCCTGGAGTTGGTGTGCTATGAGCCATATTGATACAGGAAGAGAGAATTTCAGTATTAACTGACTAGGTGTGTCTCCTGAAAGTTACTTTAAACAAGTGAACTTGTTTAGAACTAAGTTAAGTGAATTAGATAGGGATGTTTAGATCATAGATTGCTTAATGGAAGCTGTTCCTTTGATGAGAAACAAATTGGTATCATTTTGAAAGATTATTGTTTATTTAAATAAATTACATAATGAAGAATACATATGTATACAAGTGAAACAATACTCAAACATATGAAGTCTAGTTTAAATATCAATAATTTATGTAGAAATATTAAATAAATGTATAAATATGTGAATGACATTGGAAATAAAGTAACAACATTCTAAAATATGAAATTGATAAAATAGGATACACCCTCAGTTGATTAAATAAGAATAGATCCTTTTGGAAACCACCCCAATGCTTAGTATACAAAAATCAAGCCAGAAAATGCTACTAAACACCTAAACATGAGCTTAAATCAGTGGTGGAAGACTTTTCTACCAGATTTAACCATATTTACGGAGTGTTTTCCCTCACAGCTTTAGTATGCAATTTAGCTAATAAGGTTACTATGTAGATGTCACTCAGGCCACACAGAGCACTGAAGCTCTGCCTATGAGCTGTCTACATGAATATTGATAAGCCCAGCAGCAACAGCTGACCAATGCATGGCCACTAAGGTGACCTAGATTGGGAAGCACATGGCTAGTAGGTGCTCTCCTAGTCAGAACTTGCTCAAATCTCACAGAGACAACATCGAAAAGCACTTTATTACTTCACAATACATTTTCATCATTCACTCATCATGGCAAGAACAAAGAAAACCCTGAATCAAGAGCATCTGGCTATTTACAATACAGAAGGAATGACTGCATGACTGACTAAACTGCTGAAAGAAAATGAATGGGTGACAGAAGATAGTACTGGCCCATCTTCAAAGCCACGGAAGTGGTCCATAAAGCACCTTCACAAAAGCAGTGCTCCTAGAAGACACAAAGATCCAGACACTTTGGTAATGTGTCCCCCCTCAGAGAAAAGTGCTCCAGCTCCAGGTGGAAGAAGGCACAGATTTCAAGCTGGTACTGTTGTGTTATGTGAAATCCACCACTACCAGAAAACAACCTGTCTGCTGATACACAAGATGCCATTCCAGAGGCTAGTGAGAGAAATCACACAAGATTTCAAGACAGATCTTCATTTCCAGAGTGCTGCCATTCTTGCTCTTCGCCAGGCATCTGAGTATTATCTCGTTCAATTGTTCAAGGATGCCAACCTCTGTGCCATCCATGCAAAGAGAGTCACTATTATGCTGAGAGACATCCAGCTAGCAAGACATATCTGGGGTGAGAGAACATAATCCAGTCATCCATTCATCATCATACTTCAAGGTCCTTTTCAGGACCACCAAATCCTCCCAAAGTTTAAATATCTCCAGAAAAGCTAAAATATAATGTTAAGACTAATTTTAGGAATAAATAAATACATCAAAATTGGGTTAAAAATGTCTATGAAAATTGAATAGTAAGGGTGGAAGACTTTTCTTTTTGATCTGAACTATTTTAGGCTAAAAATGATGTAAATTAATGCAAAATATATGGCAGACTGTACTGGTTTAAGCATTAGTTCCAAAATATAAATTTATGAAAATTAAGCTGTTTGGCATGTAATTGGACAGGTGGAAGAGTTTTCTACCAGATTTAGCTGAAAACACGAAGTGTTTTCCCACGATCTGGCAGCCACCCAGGATGTGTGATGTCATCATAAAGAGAGGCTACACACAGCACCTTCCTGCAGCTTGATGTTTAGAAATCAATACAACAGTGCAGAGAAGCCACACCTATGTCTTTGTCTAGGAGAGTGAGCCAATGGGCATCTTGATAATTAGGACTTCTAAAAAATCTTCCTGCTGGCTATAAAAGCAAGCCGCAAAGCTCATAAATCAGCAGTCTACATTGTGAGCTCACAATAACCAGTAGTAATGGCTGAGAACAACCCCAATCATACTTTGGAGGAGATCATTCAGCAATTTGATCCAGAAGCCAATATTATATCTGAAGATGAGCTGCGGGCCCATCCAGAGTATCAAATGACCGATGCAGAAATAGAAGCCGAAGTAAGCAAACTCTGACTGAGATAAGGCTTTATACACACAGCTGAAGGTATACCAGGAGGCATGCTATGCTTGTTTAGGTGAGTACAAGCCTATGAAGGAAGACATAGAGAGAGGTCTGGTCACGTTTTCCCGAGATAGCAGATGAAGTGGCTGCAGCATGGGTGGAAAAACCATTAAGAAGGATAATGCCGACACTCTTGGCCCTGAAGATCCTGAGCCAAGCACTTCAACAGAAGAGACCTGCTTTATCACCAAAGTCATGAGAGGTCAGGATCCGATCACCACTATTCATTATACAAGTGGTGAAACCAAGATCAAGACGGAACCTGTACTGTCAGAAGAGGATCCAGATTTGGACGTCAAAGAAATTGATCTCCTGAAAGATTCTTTTGACAAGATAGATGTGGGAGAAGTGAAAAATTGGTGGGTTGAGATGTCGGACATCAAAAAGAAAGAATCTGAAGTGTATGCTAAGCTGGCAGTGAAAGCAGGCACCATGACACAAGACAAGCTGGTACTATCAGTCAAAGAAACACTGAAACCAGCAGAAGACATGCCACCAACCCTATCTGTGTGTATTAAAAGGGCGATGGATACGA
>JBCAUI010242524.1:0-16302 GCA_038406195.1 Haplosyllis anthogorgicola
TAATAGGTGGAATGACATTGCAATTCATGATGCATAAGAGACATCACAGTGAGCAGAGAGATACATATGAACAAAGCTGTGAACACTGAGCTGGTGATTAACATTTTGAGAAATGTCATTACATCTGAGTGAACAGCTGGCACAGTAATGCATTTCTTCCTCCATGAGAAAAGTCCAGCATCACTGGACATTTGGATCGACATTGTGGTTTGGATGCAGGGTCATCCACAATTCTACAAAGATGAACCCACAATTTGGGCAAACATTTCTGTTGAAAGAGAATGCTGAGAAAGCTGTCTGTGTTGCCTACTGCACTCTGAAGGTGGAAGAAAAGAAATTAATTAAAATCAACAAAAAATGTTAAGAACCAAAAATGTAATGAACAGAGACAAATGAAAACAACAAGGAATGGAATTTAATTACTTGGAAAGAGGAAATTTTTCTACTGATAGTTACCTGACTCGGTGCGGTGGACAAGCTCTGGTGAGGACGGTGCGGAACATATTACTGATGATCTGCAATTATATTAATAAGAAAGCAATGTTTGGTGTCATAAAAAAGGAAGAATAAAAACTGCAGTCGATGTCTACAATGGTACATTTTCACCACAAATTTACTTTATTAAAATAAAATGAAATTCACAAGCTACAAGAAACTCCAAGGAAAGATGAGAGATGATCAGATTGAATTTTTCAAGTTTAACATTCAAAACCTTCTATTTTCACCCATTTGAGCACACAGCTTGAAGACACACAGTATCACTTACAATTTCTCCAAAATACATCAATTTCATGACTAAAAAAGCCTACCATGCTCAAAAGTGAAATATGTCAAATAATTGTAAACGATTTCAGGACACATTCCCATGTGCATTTAACAGTAATAAGAAGAATGCTTCATCAACAAAAAATTTTCTTACCTTTTCAATGTATCGCCATCAATGCATGCGCAACGTAGAAGCTGCTCCCACGAGCGGCGTCTGCGCTTAATTATGCCCCCTGACTACCTTTGTAAATAACTAGCTTTGCATGATTAAATCTCGTGCTAATGTACATAACAGGAATGTCTAGTTAAAATATCTCCTTAAGAAGCTGTAAAGGAAGCTGTTGCAGATGAGAAAGTTGCGATAATAAAATTTATATTTCCTGATCCCTGTCTGATTTGCTTAGGTTTGAAGCACCTTTAATTTATAGCTTTATCAGTACGGTTTACACAGACTGCTTTCGACAAATATATTTGCACAGTATTTCCTTGTAAATTTATGCTTTCCGGCTTTTGGTGTAAATAATAATTTATAACCTTTAATTTAACTTTATTACCGCGCAATAATGTATTTTCAATACGCCTCAATATTATATGTCTGACTACTGTCTAATACTTTTGTTCAATAATGTAGCAACCTGTACATAACAATCTATGTAAAACAAACGCATTTACAGCTACATCGTGAACTTAATATGATATAGAGACCCAAAGTAACAAATGTATTTTATGGCAAAGGTATGTGTTCTCTCACATGCTACAGATACGGGCAACAGGTAACCCAAGTGTAATATGTGATAAATATATGTATATTACAGAGGTATGGTATTACTATAATAGCTTTCTAATGATAGATTAATAAATTGAGCATAACTGAATACCGGATTTCCCCGTAATATAGCCCACCCAAATGTAAGCCCATGGGGTTACTGAATTACACATACAACTAATCATTTATTTGTAATTTACATTCATCACACAAAATATGAATTTGTAAAATGATAACTCATAAAGAAACTAAAGTATGGTACCAAATACTGGCTTGCTGGATGTTTTGTGTTCCCCATTTATAAGCCCATGGGCTTATATTATGTGCCAAACTTTCTTGCTAATTTAGGGCTTTCCCCACATATAGTCCATGGGCTAAATTACGGGGAAATCCGGTAAACGGAACAATATTGGTTGATTGAATCTGGCACGGTCTCATACAAAGTCTTCTAGCTCCCTAATTAGTTTGTTTCATGTGTTCAGTTCTCAGCATCTTAATTAACTCATCACTAGTGACCTTTTACCATTAATCGGTGTATCAAAAGAACCTTGCAGTTTCAGTTAATTCTGTCTATTCTGTATCCTATCTCCGTCGAAGCCTTTTTATTTTGGTTGAGATCAGAATCGGATGCATCATTCAGTAGACGCTTGAAGCGACTCGGTCAATGTACGCAACCAGCTCGACGGTAATCGTTGAACGTCTTCATGTTTAAGTCTGCGTGTCCTTCATTTTTGCGTCTACCTAATAGATCTGTGATTGTTGTTGAAGTTGTTGAAATATTCTGTGAAGCTAAACTACTAAACACGCGTTACATAAGGTTTCAGTCAATTAAAATGTCATGCACTTTTATTTGCCTTTGTTTACCAATTAGGCATTAGTTTACACAATCTGCGAATTGTACTGTTGTTTTACCCTAAACATGCAGTTACTTCAACTGAACTTCGATTGTAACTAAAAATTGTAAGAAGCGGTCGTCGAAATATTATCGAACTATCTATAGCATAGCATATTAACCAATGATAGAATAGTTTTATTCATTCAAATTTTAGGGCAAGACTATCAGTGAACTTCATACTTTTTGCAAGTTTGCCTTTAAGTATTTTATCGTTCTTTACTGGAGTAATGTTCGCTTCGCTCTGCACAAAAGTACCGACTGTGATCATACTATGGGCAACAACATTGATCTGATTGAAAGCAATCATATCAATGTCAGGTCCTGTGAGTAGATCTCATCTTTAGACTTCCCTGGGGAAATATTTGTTCATATATGGGAAACACTTGGTAGTTACTGTAGATACCAGAAATTGAATAACATGGGTTTATTTCCTCGGGGTCCTATGCTACGTGATCGTTGCACCAGGGCAGACTGCAAAAGAATTGTTATCTGCACAGACAACTTCACGTTACAGAAAATTCCTTTTTCCCTGTGCGATAATGTTACTTGCCCGGCTGTACAAGACCTATGGAAGATCTATAATTGCATATTATTATGTAAATTTACTCTAGTTTTTTCCAGACAATAGCTAGACAACTTCCAGGTGTGTCTTACTTTTAAGGACATTTGCGCTGTTACCGGCATTCTGAAGTTTACGTGTGACAATTACGAGGCTCGTGGTATTAATTTCACAAAAGGCCTGAACGACCACACACTGTACAGATAACGTGGGTTTAGAGCCTTTTCACACAAAAACTTGTTATAAAAGCAAAGTTCGCACAATACAGGGAATAAGTCAGTATTAAAAATAAATGTCTGATTAGATTTGCTTAAACCATTCAGTTGCAGGGCACAATGGTGCTTATTGAACTGTCCAAGATTTTGACTTTCATTTTCTACCTTTACAGTGTCTTTAGATAATAAGGTATTGTGAGATAAAGAGCTGTGGATTTGTGAGAAGCGACGAGTGTCTTTTGTTTTCTGTCTATTGCCATTGTTGTTAATGGGTAATGAGCACAAATCAGATGTCAGAAAAATATCAGCTGGCAGCATCAGTTGATTGTGGGGCCAGCAATGATCCAAATCACAGGCTACGACAACATGGATTATAAATACAGACATAGTTACCAAAATACAAGAGATATTTACTGTATGAAGGGTGTGTCCCCTGCTGTCAAGTGTACCAGGCATAAGGGTATACCTGGAAGGGATCCAATCACACCAGTCATTGCTACACTGTTGCCCCTAACCAGACCAGGTACTCGTAACCTATGTAGCCAGGTCTCCAAATACTTGTGGATAATGCTTGGAGAAAATGTGTCCGAACGATAGACTATCTTTGACTTAATCTGTCATTCCAGTACATTATAATCAGTGATGTCGTGTTCAATATTGGCGGAAAGAACTGACGCCAATAAACCAAGATGGAATAATTTTACCATAAAGGTCGTCAAACAGTCAAGGTCATTGTGGATCATACAAAAGACGAAGAAATGATGTGATAGCACTGGGCTATCGCTGCAATAAGGCGAACATAATTTTGATGAACTTCAATAACACGTTTGTTGAGAAAATAAAATACAAGTACAGCATTGACCTTACTAAAATTAATGACATCTCTGAATGTCTGAGCTCCGAACTACCGAACTACGTGCCTAAGGATCAGAAAATATTCAGAACTGAGTAACTATATATCATGTAAACTACTTGTAGCTTTTTTGCAACCTCCTTTGATGTTAATGATTGTTTTATCTCTCATGTTTTTGTATACACCTAACCAGGACCAAAATGTCAATTGCAGCAAAATCTTCTAGTTAGGTAACCTAAATAATAAGACTACAGCAGACAAGTGTTCGTATGAAGCTGTATTTTAGATTAATCTTACCTGAAGAAAAATGAACAGAACTTACAATAATGTGCAATAAGGAAGCGGTGCATAAATTACTTGGGTCAGTGTGTCTAAATTAGAATGCAATGCTATCATCTTAATTTGATGCTTCCGACGAAATCCAATAAAGTACATACTACTGGTTTACGGGTTGGTATTTTCAAGTGTGAATTTTTAGTAGAAACCATAAAAGCATAATCCAAACATAAAAAGGGATAAATTCAACAAAAAAGGTTAACGAAGCACAGTCCTAGTCAAATCCTGCATCGCACAAAAAGCAATTGAATCCAGAGTTACTTGCGCCCGTTTATTTTGACGATTTTCTCATTCTGATGGTTTGACCTCACTTTGGACTGGTCATTTCTCTTCTATGCCAAATGAAAACTGTAGTAGAGTAGTTTCTTCCGCTTATTTGTATTTAGTCTACTTGAAATATCATCGCTATGACCAAAAGTAATCTGCAAACAGCAGCAAATCCTGTTTAGGGCTCCATCACTCACACACCAGAGTTTACCCACTCCTTGTTCAGGGCGCTTTAACAAATAACTGAAGTAATTCTTGTTATACATCAAACGTGCTTCACCTTAAGGGAATGGCATCTGTCCACAGGTTATGTTTAGTTTGCTCCAAAATGTAAATTTTAACATTTGGCCCAACAGTAATTCATTTTGAAATTGTACTATAAGTAACTATGGAACCAACGAGGGCTGTTTTATTTTTGCCTAAAAATAACGTTTTTGTGTAGTTATGTTTAATTAAATATGATATATATCAGCTTGAGGACAGAAACCCATTTATGACCAAATTGTAATTAATAGTCACTAAGTCTGTGTTTCGAACACTAAATGAAAAGCTATTACCATATTTGAAAAATAAATAGCCAAAGGAGCCTGGCAGGCAGACAGATGGTGTTTACACACAGCGGGAGTCAGTTACTGATGCCCAGTAAGTCAGTGAATTCATAACAACACACATTTCCCAGCCCATTGAGGACGAAACGCATTGGAAGGCGAGACACAGTTTCCCAAAGTGTAACTTAACATGAACATAAAACATCGAAATGAATGTCATTACGCTGTTATCAGAATGTAACCAAATAAATCCGTGCTTCTACAGAAGCTTTCATATTCAGTTCGGTTACAGCGCCTTGTGTAAAAAAAATGTATCTTATGTTATTAAGTTATCAATGTGCCTGCTGCGTTTGACATATTCAATGGGTTTTAAAAGGTAACTAAGTTAACCTTATCATAAAGTTGATTTTTTCCTCTTGCAAATCGATATTTTTTTATCTTTTGGCAGGATAATAGTCCAATGCACCCCGGGTTCCACTGAGAAATTTAGATCCATAAATAGTAAATCTAGAAGTGATATCGAAATGCTTTAGAAAACAGAAGTATCGAATAACCTGTAATCTAGTGGAAATTACACGACAGACAATTGATCCGTCAAACAATGGTTCCTGTCGCAGTTGACTTGGTTTAATGTTCTATTTTACTTTCGGCTGCTTAATCAGCTTTCATAAGCGCACAGATACTACACTTACAATCAAATTATATTCTTCGATGTTATTGATTACTACGATATGATCCAGAAAGTGTAACGTTGTACATTACTTGAGGAACTGTTTCCAAAACAGGTGGTTAGTAGTATTCGTTGGTGATCTTTTGTTATCAGAGTACTTTATGACATATCTAATATATTATGCTCTCTGCGGCAACAAAGTATATATTTCATACAAAAGACTCGGTGATACATCTAAATTTACCCAGGCACTACTGGAAAGATTGGAAATAAGATACCACGCAACCAATAATTTTCCAAGTACTTATCTAATACAATTGACATTTTATGCAAGTAGTCATTTTTCATGCTGCATTCAAGTCATTAGGTTTTATTTAGTGCGGGTGGCATTATTGGGTGATTGGGACCACCAAAGCAGTGTTACCTGCGCGTACCTGGCGCTGTTCCCCCGCACCCCACTGGTTCTGGGGTTTAACAGCTTGTGCAGAGGAGGAAGTGGTCTACCGCTGAACAGTCAATACCAATACTTTTATCTCATGTTCGCAGCACCGCCGATGAACTCCGTAAATTATTAACCCTCATGCCTCAGCAGGAGGGTCTATGTATTGGACAAAATGTACATTTGTGTTCTCTGCCGCCATTGAAAAAAGTTGACCAGGACCCCCCCCCCTCCCCCACCAGACTGGGGAAAATGCATTTTCAGCAGATTTGGACTCAGTGTCAAAAGTTAGGAAAAAGTTGACCAGGACCCCACCCCGGACTGGGGAAATGCATTTCTGGCCATTTCAGACAATTCTAGGCAACGGTCGGGGTAGGTGGGAGGCATGAGGGTCAGTGCTCCTATCTGGACACCTCGTTCAATTCTGAGCTGATTTAGGTGATTTATGAGATTTTGAAATGTAAAATGTTTATGAATATTTGATCCGATTTTTAAGACAGGTGTGTAATGCCACTGATTTTCCATTTTCAGATGTAGTACTACGTGTGGGTCAATATATTCTGAGGTAATTACAATCAAATTAAGCACAATTTAAAGTCCAAGAATTTGGACATTAAATCTCTATGGCGACTAGACAATGTCATTTTGATCTATCGCTTTTGAAAACGTTTCATATTCACAAAATATGCATGTAACCTATGCATCTATTATTTGTTTCATAATGGAAACTTGCCCTTTGGAGTCAAACTAATGTAAACTTTTCGATGCGGCATCACGTAGCTCTGGTGCGACCTGTCATCTGTTCGTTCCACTTCATCATCTGGTCTCCGGATTATTATTATTTATACATTCGTAATCCACAACTCGTTTAGTCTAGCTCTATCAGAGAGTATCTGGCTCTATGGCATATGGTGAAATTCCCCTCTATCGCTTTTCGTTTTACGCCTAAATTATCATAACTTATTAACCCAATGTAATTGTATCTTAATCACGTTGTATCACATGAAAATGATATGTGTCAATGTCCTTAATTTTGCCTTTCGAACTGATACCTCGGCGAGGCACTTGGCTCTTTTACCAGAAACTACCCCTCCTCATTAATGAAAGAGAATGCAATGGTAGAAACGCATATAAAATATCCCACAGCAATTCATGCAACTATTAATAATTTCACTCTTCAAATTGTTTTGTGTGACTGGTATGAAATCAGCTGTCAAAAACTTAATAACTCGACGATGTTCATGTTGAAATGCGTTTTGTTTTGCTGTCTATTTTTCTGTTTCATAATTGTATTCATATGAAAAGAATATGTTTAATTAATTTGATTCAGCATCATCAATGAAAATAAGTGTAAATCGATAACAAAATGTAAAATATAATGGCAGATAGAGCAGCTGCAACATTTATAATTATTGTGTACAAAATATCAATAGTACTTGCTTTAGTATGTATGTTACGTTTCCTATAAACAAGATTTGTGTACGTCAATTATTGTAGTAGCACAGAACACGAACATAAATAACGTGAGTACCTCACACTTTGTAGTGGTACATAATACATGCAGCACACAAACATTGATTAGATCTACAACAACACAGACACGAGCAACCACTCTACCTACATTCCTCTAACTTCAGTTGGTAAAAGTTTACTCAGGTTGAACAGAAGGCTCGCTTTACACGTGTCTAATTTACATTGAATATGTAATATTCTGTAATGATACGCAAACACACCTGTACTTGGTTGTACGTCCCACAAAGAGTTTAGTAAAGAGTTAGTGTACTTACCTTTATTTCGCATACAGGCATCTGAAATGAGAAAAAAAATTAATGACTGAGTGTTTTTATGTTGTATTGTTGCTCCTGAGAGACTGTAAAGAAAGTTTTATCATCTAATAAATTTAAAATATAGAATATACACAGAATAGCAATCCAACCTGAAGAGTAACACGCTGTTTTATATATATTTGAAGTCCTTAAATAATTCAGTTAACAAAAAGGGTTTTTAAGGGGTTTTATGAATGTAAATAATTTACGTGAATGAGACGTAATGATTTATTCTTTTACATCAGTCATTTCCAAGTGAAATGCTTGACAAGGTTTATGCCCTTTGTGTTATGTTGACAAACCATATTTACTAATTTATGGTAATGTTTGACGACACTTCAGATTATAAATAAAATTATTGAAAAGCAAAAAGACTGACGTATTGCCAGACTGCATTGTTTTGGTGTAAGATGTTTTTTCCCTGGTCGTCTGTAAAGCAATGTAACTTATTACACATATACTGTATTACAGATAGGCAGACATCCTCAGCAGGGACCGACCTAGATGTAACATCCATATTCCAACCCATAATCATCAGTATTGACTTAGATTGTGTTTTAGAGATTGAAAGGAAATTCCATGTAAGGGTACTGGTAAAAAGTGCCGCCAGTTGATGTGAGCAAAGGGCAACGTGAATCCGTAGGCAAGTCTTTTCAAGGCTTTTCATTTAGCCAGGTTGCTTGTGTTTGACTGTTAACAAATACGAAGTACGTGATGGCTTTTGCTACTGTTTGGCTTATTATGTCTTTAAGAAATTGACTTGATTGTGTTCTTGCTTGTATTGAATACTTGTACAAAGGCCAATTTCCCCTGGCAAACACCCCAGGTTGTGCCTTTAACGTAAAAACCATAACTCAGACTCTTCTTCTCATTCTTATATGTGATTTATTTGGGAAGATGTTAACTCAATTAAAAGTTAAGGTCATTGTCAAAACATTTATCCAATTGGAAAATGGGTAAAAGTAAATGGTATGCTATCATCAAAGCCTGCAACTAGGGCTGATTAGAGAGCTTGACTAAAATGGGGGTTGGCTTCTTTTTGACCAACTTGGGCCGAACTGCCACAGTTTAACTTATTATCTTGTCCTCGGGCTGTGGCTTAAATAGCGAAATATATTAACCCTGTAATGCGGACATCAATTTTTGCTCTTGAGCAAGACATATCAAATTGCCAGTTGCACTGCCCACGGTCAAGTTGCCTGTATGATCCTTTCATTCAGATAATTGTGCGTGTCATTTCGAGTACGGGTCACAGACACCTGAAAGTTCAATAAAGGGAAAACGACACAAAAACGGAAACATTTTTACGTTGTTGACCCCAAAGAAAGGCATACATGTGTGTTTAAGAAGACAAACATCCCGAGGCACTATAAAATCAGCGGCGCGGCATTTAGTGAAATATAGGTCCATACCTTGTGAAATGGAAGCTTCAGAAAAAGAATCCACGCAATAAATAGATTTTCATTCTTTAAAGATTACTTATGACAAGTCAATTTTGGTGGGTTAAAGTTGAAGACACTGTAATGTTCTCGACTGTAGAATGTCTTCATCGAGGTAATAAAATTGATTCAATAGCTCACGACATTAAATGAGTTTACGTGACATAAACCTGTTTAATTACACACTAATAGCTGTTTCTTCACTGTACAATCTTGTTACTTGAGGTACTTTCCCAGATGGTTTTCCCCAAAAAGGCAAAGGATATTGACTAAACAACATAAGGGTGATTGAATAATTTGTAAATAGATGCCAAAAGGGTAATTTAAAGTTCTTGATACCTGCCTTCTGTGTTGTACAAATTGACTTCTTGTTATGGTAATTTTATGCAGTTGGGCCAACTTTGCGAGCAGAGGTTTACATTTGTGTGATAGAACCCTTGCAAGTCTCTTGAGGACCCGACTGAAAGCATCGTAAATAAACTGAATTGCTTTCAGGATTTTGCTGATATAATGCAAATTGTATTTTGAGGCAATGCGATAGTATTTTATTACACGATACAGACATCGTGTTGCTGGCTATTTCATCTATTTTGTGTAGCAATAAAATAGACTGCAATGCTTTTGTATCGAATTTATCAAAAATGAGGTCTTTGAGACTTATGTAGTCTAATTACGGAATAAAGAAAGTGATTAAAAGAACAAAGCGAAAAAGTAAAGGCTCTATCTTTAATGTGAGAAAAGGAAAAAATCCGATTGATTTTTAGCAAACTTTAAATCTTGCTTTCACTTTTGTAAATTGGAGCTGCCATTGGAACTACAAAAATCTTCTTAACGAAGTCATTTATGATCTTTAATGGCTGTGGATAATACTACCGAGACAGCTTTAAGAAGTTGAGCAGCTCCTCTAGGTATCCAATTCAATAAATGTTCATATGGCAGTCTGGATTTGCTACTGGTATCGCTATTGAAATTTATCCGGTGCACAAGAGGCCCTGGTGGAGCTGACGTCCAGGATAAGAGCACTGGATGGACTGGTAGGTGTCTTGATGCTGGATCCAGTTTCATCTATGACAATCCAGATCCCTTGGTTTAACAGACCAGACATGAAGAGGCAAAAAACACACCCAAAGTCCAGCCATACAGCTTTTTATGGGTGTTCAGACACAGACAGGACCTGACTTTTGTAAACCCTGGACACTTCTCTTTTCTATCTCCCTTTGATGGGTTCAAAACAGGCAAACTAATGTTAACAAATGTTTGTTAATAAAGTAGGTGGCAAACATGGTCTGTTCTCTAAACTACACGATATTGAATGGCAATTGAATTTCAAATGATGGCACAGCTGTCAATCCGCAGACTGTGTCTAAATAACTCTATATATCAACGCTCCCATAGTGGGCTTATTTATTGGCTCCGATTCCACATTCAATAATAATCATATATGAAACATCATACCCAAAAGCCATGTTGAACAAATAAGGCTAATTTCATTATTGCAACTGTTCTAAATATTCATAGACAGCAATTAATGGAAATTCCCAGGTCATGCGGGGGCTACCCCTAAAATTGTCTCAAAAATCATACAAAACGACCAAGCTATTGAATATGCTATACTCCAGCATGAACTGGCGTTGCTACTCGTATTAATATTTTATTCCTTTAATGTAAGACATGAAAGCTACTTTATTATGTATAAACGTCGCATTATTGCATGTTGCCATAAACATTTTTTGACTGCAGTCCAATGCTAGATAATACAGGTACTGAATAGACACATAGACAATTATTTGTACTACCTCATATACATAATAGTGTAAACAAATAGATATAAACAGGTACAGCACTTAGGATAGTGTACTCACCCGAGCCGAGTAGGAAAAGCACGGCCGCCGTCAGTAAAATCTTCATCTGCATATGGGATGCCTTGCATAGATATAATCCAATGTTCTGTAGACTCTCATTTAGAAATTAAAAAATAAAGAATAAAACAACACAACACAATTCGACTTCGTGGCTGGTATCGCATTAAGTTGAGGTACTTTCCTTTTAAATATCATCCTGTTAAGAGAAGAGGCGTTTGAACTCCAAGGCTGAGCTTGCCCAAATGAGAAACTTTAGAGTAAAGCACCTTAAGGCAAGCCATTTGCTTTAGAAATTCAAGACCACAGCATCACCTCACGTGCATTCACATTGAAATGAACACCTCATTTTCTCCAAACAAGTCGTTAGCAGTCAAGGCAAACATGAATAGACAATTGACACTTTGCCTTGGCAGCAAGTTACAATGGCACGTCAATATAATGAGAATAGCAAATCAATATTTTGATCTATCATATCCACAAAATGCCATGTGATGTCCTTATATATATGAATAAATCCAAAATACAATTAGATAAAATAATTAGAAGTAGTGTCTGTTGAATGTGCAGCAGAAGTGGTGATTTTCAATTCAATGAATAACACTGTGAACTATTTCCTCGAATTTTATGTCGTGTTGAAAATGTCCAAACTGTACCGTCCCTGTGAAGTGGTAGACTCGACTGGAGGATGACGATTATGATTGTGATGACTGTAAGTGGTTGCTTTACAATTTTGCAATAGACTTGGTGGTTGCAGCTGTATAATGCGAACTGGCTTGTGGATAGGTTGAGAATGATCTCCCTTATAGTCTACTCAACAGTACAGCTTTTCTGTAAAGAAGCCGCTCGTGGTATAGTTGGCCGTGGTTTTATTCAACAACTTCACATGTTTTCCGCAGGAAGTCTTGCGCAAGTTCCTTTTAGATTTGAAATAACAATTAATTAGTGGACACAAGGTGGTACGAATTTTTCTCGTATCTGAGGCAAGCACCTATATTCAAGGTCTGATGAAAGGCAATAAAAGCTGCATTTTTGGCAGCTTCACTTTCCCACAGCCCCGTTTCGTTCAGATCCTGTCTGATCTCATAGTCTTGTGCAATAAACACCCTTCAGAAGCTCACCACTGCAGGACTTGCCAGGACACGTCCACGAACCCTTCTGGCTTCTTTTTCCCCTGATGAAATACCTCATTCACACGCTTCTCATCATTTCAATTAATATACAACATTAAACAAAGGCATTTTTTATGCATGTAAAGTTCTGTCGGTATATCCTCTCTTCTTTATATTGTCGCTCACGTTGTCTATGTATAGCCTCAGACAGTAATGAAAAAACACCCCGTCAAGGCTTCTGTTATGTGGTTACTGTAAAGCCCAGCAACATTGCCATATGTGGTAAAAATGAGACAGGGGGATTAGTGCCACTGACTCTTATGGGGTTATATTTTTGCAGTGGTTACGTTGCCTATCAGCTGTCTATGAAGTTCCACGAAAAACTTGGTGAATGGCGGTTGTTGCTGAGACCGAGGACAATGTTGGTCTAAATTGCACACTAAATTATGTTCCTCCACTTGGTACACGGGCCACACAGCATGCAACCGTCTGGGTATTCTCAATGCATGTCGTTTCGTTTTTGAGTAGCCCCGCCCTTAGAAATTATAATGAATTATTATCGCCATTAACCTCTTTCTATTTTCTATCTGAAGTATTGTAGATATTAATGCATATCTCACAGATAAAATCCGAGTTCTTGTAACCTATGTCTTGATTTAAACATATTTTTGCCCACGTTATATTTTAGCTGCAGTTTATTTCCGAAAACGAAATCTTAAATCAAATGTGCTTGGTGAAAGACACTGTCATTGAGTTTCCGGAACAGGTAAAGTATGAGGAAAGAAGTGTTTTTAGGCAATAGGTGGACCATCTATTGCCCGCTAATTATATTACATGTTTTGTGTGAAGCTGACTAGATATCATTACGCTCCTTGATACACTCTATCCGGTATTTATCTTCAATTGTTTAGACACTCATAGGATCCAGGCTAATGAACGAGAAATTGTTCGTTCTTTTAAAAGGCTGTAAAATGTAAATAGACGTTCAATTTGGTATTTCCCAAGTGCTACATTTTCAGCCTTGATCCAGCAAAACAATCTCAAGGATTTAGTCAGCAGTAAACGGGCTTTCTTTCTGTCTGTACGTACTTTAGTGTCGTGCTTGGTGTTTTTTGGAACATGATTAGAATATCAAAACACATTCATTCAAATAAAGATGTAAATTGCGTTTATGTAACGGGCACAAAAGGAAAAAAAAAACTTTTGAAAGCACTGTACTACCCTGTCGGGTAATCTTAAGTGCTCGAATACTGTCCTTCCAACTAATGACAATGGCGACAGCTGAGCAGTCTGTGATGTCAAAATGAACCCAATGAACCCTTCATATGGAAGTGTGCAATCATTATATTCTTTAGACCTGTCAAACCGTACACATTTTCTTAACCGGTTAACCAGCACAATTTAACCAGTTAACCGAGTTAACCAGTTAATTTTTGCCACCTACAGAACACAATACTCACCCAATATTTTTTCATAAAGCATAACATGAAAAGCCAAACATTTCTTTCAAATAAAAACATAAAATTTTGTTAATGTCGATGCCTGAACATTTATGTCTGCCAGAATGACAGAAAAAAATCAGTGTTGTCCATCAATTACACATTTGTGTTAGTCACACTGTATCAATTTCACTACAAAATTCATAACTTTTGTTTGTATTTTTGACAGACACTTATCTTTAATAACTAGAAAGGGAATTGTAGTAATTTTTCTCTTCTTTATTTTTTGTCGAAATTTGGTTTCAGTTAACCATCGGTTAACCATGATGAATTTTATCTAACCGGTTCAACCCGTCATGAAACATTAACCAATTAACCGGATTAACCAGTTAACCTTGACAGGCCTAATATTCATACGCATAATGTTGTGTACAAGATCATTAAACCCTAACACCCTTCCCTTGATTAATCCTTGTTAATTGAAACGATATTCCACGAACATTATTGTTCAGCATTTAAACGCAAGTTGTGTGAACTGATATTAGGGTTTTTATTTGTAATGTAATTTTATTTTTAATTTACATTTCTTGTAAATCTTACAGTATTGTTTTAGAATTGTATTCTGTAACCGAGTTACATTTCAAAATAAATAGACATCACTTGAAATGTTAACCTCGCATGGTAGAAAACAATTTTTTGAAGCTGCCAGCCATCACTTGAAATTTGTCCAATTGAAATGGTATAAGGTGGTTAATGGATATTTAATCGACTTTGTCAAAACAAATGTGCATTCGACGAGATTCTTAGGGTGGACATAGAAATCAATGTCATGACAAGGTCAACAATGTTTTGAGGTAAATGTTCAGATTCATCTTAGATCTAATGTTGAAATATCTTTATACTTGCGAATGATGGGTTAGATCAATAGAAAAAAAACCAAGAAATAAAACCGTCACACGTACGTTTTCTGTACGTAATATTCATGCACGGATCTCTCATTCTTTGGATCACTTTAAAACGTTGACGTTTCCTTCAGGTTTTTTTTTTTACATTTTGTTGAAGCAGTTAGTAGCAATCACATTGTAACGGGAGGGGGAAGGTAATAAAGTTTTTCAAATATTTTTGTCAGTTATTATTATTTCGTTTTTGGCTTTATGGCGTTACGTTATAGTTGTTCACCTTCTATTTTTACTTGTAGGTCATCTATTTCTAGAAAGGTATGTGGGTGTATCGGGTTGATACGAAATGAGAAAACTTCAGCTTTAGTAACCGCAAGTATTCAAGCATAATTTTTTCTTAAATGTCGATGCTTATTTAAGAATACGTTTTACCCAAGTGAATTTCATAAGGCACAACAATTTGACATGGAACTGAAAGAAAAGTAAAGTTGCTTCTGCAGCTTGTGCCACTTATTATGTTTTTCTTATCAAGGAGGCAAAAAATTACAAATTTCATGAACAGTAGTCAACTGTGGCGATACCATTTTAGACCACACTGGAACAGTCTTTTACAGATTTGCAAAGTCGTCTATTTTAAGTCACAGATCATGTGTATATCATGTACATTTAAACATATATAATTCGTATGTTCACATTTCGGTGAGGCAATTAGAAATGATTGTACTTGAAATGTAGTCACCTAAATGAAGGAATGTAATCTTTCCATGAAGATAACTTCCACTGCAAAAAAACAGCTAAGATACCGCGGTCAGAGTGACCCTAATATTATAAAGCGTATTTTTGGTGAGCAATAAAAAGGCGAAACTGTATCTAATCTGATTGACTGTGTGATTTATTGTGCCACTGCCAATATGGTTGGTTCAGTGGGGTATTTTAAACACTAGACAAAAAGTCTGCACGTATGCAAATTTGGAATCTCAAGATACAAGGAAGATTGTTGATGGCGAACTGTGGAGACAAAAAGATATGGACACTGAGAGTTGAGGGAAAAACACAGTTGAGGGAAAAACTAACTTAAATTTAACTACAGTGTCACAACCTTGAGATTGAGCTTTGAAAACATTTTGATTGATTTTTTTTCCTCATAACAGATTACTACTGCAGTGGACTTCTCAGCGAAATATTGAATATTAACTTGTTTGGTGTATGGAATTTCAAGGGCATTGTTAAAGATGACAGAATATGTATTTATTGAAAGCTTTGATTAATAGGTCTTTTAGACGTTCTAATAATAGAGATTTCATACTGATATCTTATGTGCGTCAATTATAATTCGTCACGTTGTAACAGTCTCATTTTCATGCCAGTCTGAAATTCATGCCGCGTAAATAGTTGAAATTTGCGTAGACGGTCAT